>CABHPH010147205.1:0-27606 GCA_902168325.1 Peromyscus nudipes | reverse complement strand
GCAGTATTTCTAATTAGCGAAGTTTCAATTAAACTGAAGACCAATCAAAGTGTTCAACACTTAACTGAACTATTTCAAGTTTCTTCTACTTCTTCCAGATTCATTTAAGAAAGCAAAGACAGTATAATCTATTCCCTCGATAATCCCATATCATACCCATAAACATCAGATATTTCACTGTGGTACAAAATAGCCATACCCTTGATAACTATTGAGATATGGGGGGACAGAGTCCCCTCAACTGAACATCCTGCGGGTGTCGGACTAGTTTTCTCTCTCTTCGCTCACAGATTGTTGTCTACCCAGTGTTTCTCTGAAGACTGTAGGTCAGTTGTCTATCAAACTTTCCCCATTAAAAAGGAAACAAGGATCGGCTGGGAACGTAACTCAATGTTAGAGCCCTAGTCTCATATGCCAAAGGCCCTGGGTTTGATCCCCAGCAGAGAGTCGGGGGAGAAGGAGTGAAGAGGATGGCACAGTTACCTAATAGGTCCTCTCTCCCCCTCCCTCTCTCTTCTCCCCACCCCTGCTCTCTCTCCTCCTTCTTCCTGCCTCTCCCGGTCCTCTCCCAGGGTTTCCCAATGTTCAGACTATTTTTCTCCGAGTGCCATCCAACTCAGCTCTCTCTCTTTGGGTTTTCTTGGTGTAGCTTTACTAACCTGTTGTTTCCAGTAACACTAACAGAAAACCAAGGTAGATAAAAGAGTAGATACAACACAAAAGTGGTCCAGTTTCCAAATGACAGGAGTCTGATTTTAAAACACAGTAAAGGTAATGTTTTAGTCGGGGTTCTCTAGAGGAACAGAACGATAGGATGAGAGAGAGAGAGAGAGAGAGAGAGAGAGAGAGAGAGAGAGAGAGAGAGAGAGAGACTTATTAGAGTGGCTTATAGGCTGTAGTCCAGCTAGTCCAATAATGGCTGTCTTCCAACAGAAAGTCCAAGAATCCAGTAGCTGTTCAGTCCACGAGGCTGGATGTCTCAGGTGGTCTTTGGTATATGTTGGCATCCTGAAGGAACAAGCCCTAACACCCATGAAGGAATGCCTCAGCAGCAGGGTGGATGAACGTGCCAGTGGAAATGAGGACTAGCAGGCAAACACTGCACTCCTTCCTGCCCTTTATAGAGGCTGCCACAAGAAGTTGTGGGCCAGATTTTGGGCAGATCTTCCAACCTCAAATGATTGAGATTGGAGTTGGTTCTTTGGAGCTGGAGAGATGGCTCAGTGGTTGAGAGCACTGCCTGCTCTTCCAGAGGACCCAGGTTCAATTCCCAGCATCCACATGGCAACTTACAATTGTCTGTAACTCCTGTTCCGGGGGATCCATCATCCTCACACAGACATACATGCAGGCAAAAACACCAATGTACATAAATAAATAAGTTGTATACAAGTAAGTAAATTACTTTAAAAAAAAAAAGGTAGGTCTTCAGTACTCAAATGATCCAATTAACTAAAAATCCTTCACAGATGTGTCCAGCTGCTTGCGTTCTTAATTTCAGATGTAGTCAAGTTGACATCCAAGAACAGTCATCACAGGAAAGATCTTGTAAGTTTCAAATTTTCTTAACCTAGAAAATTACAGCCTAGCCCCAAGGGATAAACATAATAGTCACCCCATTTCCCTTCTTCTCTCACAGTTGAATATTTCCCACTCAGTCACTAGAGTGTATGGCTACTAGTTTATATCTCGCCTGCCAGAAATTGGCGTCAGAGCCCTTAGAAAACACAGAAGACTTTTCTTCATAAAATATCAAGAGATCTTCTCATTCCAGTCCAACACAGAGACCCCGTTTGTATTTTGTTTAGCTTACCGGAAGACCAGTGGGAAGAGCTTGAGTTCCAGGCCAGCCTTTCTGCTCAGAGGGCTCAACCCCCATCAGGTGTAACATAGGATGGCTAGCTCCTGGGCATGTCGCTCTCCCACACAATAGGAAGTAATGTCACAAACACCCACCCTCAAAAGTTTACCGTGAAATAGTTCCTATATCATGCTTGTAATACTTAGAATCCAGATCTGGTGGCACAAGCTTAAAATCCCAACTATTAAGGAAGCTGAGGCAGAAAGCTCATGAGTTCAAGGCCAGCCTGTTCAAACTTAGACCCAGTCTCAAGATAAAAAGCCAAATGGGACTAGAACTTAGTGGTCAAGCTCTTGCCTAAAATGTGTGAGGTCCTGGATTCAAATTCCATTAGTATAACCAAAGAGAGAGAGAGAGAGAGAGAGAGAGAGAGAGAGAGAGAGAGAGAGAGAGAGAGAGAGAGAGAAAGAGAAAGTGAGGGGGGGAGATGGTTTTGCTCTGTCCAAGAAAAAAGGGCTAGAGATAATGGATGGACAGATCGAAAGCATAACTCTCTCTCTCTCTCCCTTCCTTCCTCCCTCCCTCTCCCTCCCCCTCTCTCTTTTCTGCTCAGGTATATTGCATTCTTATTCTTCTGTCTTATTCATTCCCTGTGCATGGACCATAGTACATTATAGTAACTAAAAAATTCCTAAAGGACGACAGATAAGACCTGTAGGAGCTTTAAAGACTGAAGAGTGGAAAAGCTGGATTCCAGACAAGAGGGAAACTCCTCAGAGATTTTCTTCCTCTAGAAACATTTGTTGGTTTGGTGTGTCTGTTTAGACAAGGGGATTTAAGTGACATTTCCAGAATCCTCTGAGACTGACGGGAACAACTGATATAAGCCCCAGTGGTGGCCGGTTTCCTCTACAAGATATTTGCTGTGTGCTCGAGTTGTGCTCAGGAGGCCAGGCAGAGAGCTACATGGCGGTGTGAACTCTGCTATAATCTTTGTCCTTAGAAGTCAAAGGCTCACAGCTGAAGGGTGGCTCCTCAGGTGTAGTCTTCCTCCCAAGAGACTTGCCAGAATCTTAAGCTGTGAGGGAATGAAGATAAATGTACGAGCCCCACAGTCCCTCAGCCATGAACCACTCTAGTACCACCTTCCACATCCTTCATGTTGGGAAACAGCTCACTGGCTCTCTATGCTACCTCTTCAGGATGATGGTTTTTCTCTCTGTCCCTGGTCATTGCAAAACCCCTTTAGGAATTGTCTCATATTTGCTATTTCCACTTCCTCTCTCCTTACTCTCCATTAAACCAACTCCAGTCAGAATCTCCCCCTAACACTTAAGAGAAATAGTTCTCATGACCAGGGATTTCCCCTGCCAAAGATCTCGGTCTCACTTACCAATAGCGCTCCGCACAGATGGCCACACCCTTCTTCACTCAGCTCCAGAGAACCAACTCCCAGGCTTTTTTCTACCCGTGGAAGAGTCTTATTCAGGCTCCTATTGTGTTGCCTCCTCCTCATCCCACATTCTAAATGCTGCCTGGCCTCAGCATCTTCTTTCCCCTCTATATTTTACTTCCCGAGTGGCCCCATAAAAATCTCATAACTTCAAATACTCTGACAGCTCCAAAATGTGTACCTCTACCCTGGCCCTGACTCAGAACCATCTGTCTACCTGCACGTTGCACATATCCACTGACTCTCAAATCTAGCATGCCCCAAGCTTCTGATTAGCCATTATCCCTGCCTGCAGCTGCTCAGACCAAACTCCTTGGAGTCAGCATTACCTCTTTTGTAAACGGCACACTCCACATCCAATCCATAGCAAATCCTGTACTACCTTCAAAACAGATGCAGAGTCCCACGACTCCTCGCCACTTCTGCCTCTCTTCCCTCTGCATCAGCGCAACGGGTTCCTTGCCCTGTCTTTCTTTTTTGCTTTCTTGTCCCTTCTTCAGTTTGCTCTCCAAACATAAACCAGATTAATGCAAGGCCTGCCATCACAGTCTCAACCCTAACAGCTTCCCACTGCATTTAACATACAAGGGCTACACGGCGTTATTCTCACGTGGTCTAAGCTGGATCTGGATCGTAGCTCAGTCTTCTCCCATCTCCTGTGTATATTAAACACACTCCGCTCCCTCTTAGGGCCTTTGCACTTACGTTTCTCTCTGCCTGAAATGTCCTTCATTCAGTTCTTCACATGGATCATTGTTCCCAGGAGCTACTGATCCCCCACTTAAAAGAAAATCTGTTTTCTTCACAGCACACGCTATCAAACTTTAGAGTGCACACTTATGCACCATGTACCCTCCAATCGTATGTAAGCTCCATGCAGACAACTCTTGTTCAGCATGCCTCTGTTTGAGAACTTCACCTTGTACACTGTTGGAATTTAATAAATGTGCATTGTTAATTAACTAATTAAGTCTCAGAGTCAGGGCATTGACTTTAGGGTCATTAACCTCCAGGCATCACTTAGTGAGCAATAACGTGAGCCCATAGTCGGAGTTTGTAATTCATTTGTCAACTTGGCACATTCTGGAATTACCTGGGATGAGAATCTCAATGATTGTCTAGATTAGGTTGTTCTATGGGCTTGTCTGTGGGGGACGGACTGATTATCTCCATTGCTTTAATTGAGGTAGGAGGGCCTCAGTTGCGGTTGGTGCCATTCCCCAGACAGGAGATATTGAGCTGTATACGAGTGAAAAGCACACTCTGAGCACAGACATGCAGACAGTGGTCACTCTCTTCCCACTGTGAATACAATGTGACCAGCTACTTCGAGCTCCCGCCCAATGATTTCCCCACCCTGGAACTGCGAGCTAATAAACCTTCCTCCTCTGGGTTGCTTTTCTCATACAGTTTTTTTTTTTTCCACAGCACCAGAAACATACTACAACAGAGCTCACAGAAGTCTCTTCTTACTGATACTACAATTTCTCACTCATTAGCAGCAAAAGATTTGGTTCCCCACTGTACTGTACAGGGAGCAGTCAAGGACATCCGGTGGTAACACCAGCAGACCATTATCCACACTTATTTCCCTTTGCTGGCTGCCTCGGTGGAACGTTATTTATCTCTGCCATTCCCTCCCGATGCCTTCTCTGTTTTACCTGTTGCTAGGATCGGAACTGTAGCCCTGACAGCTGAACAAGCTAGCTAAACTAGGCCACCTAACCTCAATAGACCAACTGAACAGACAAGTACTAATCAAACACAGAAATGGAATAGTTAATGTGGCTGCATTGGGAAGAGGAACAAAGAGGTCCTGTGACCATCTAACTCCACCTTTAGGGTACTGACTTGAGATTTAGGTTCAACTAGAGGGCAAGAAGTACAAAGAACCACAACGTCCTGACCAAGATGTGGCCCCATTCATCATCATCTGGGCTCCAGCCTCTCCCGCAAGCTGGTTTAAAAGTTGTGGGAACTTTGTGAAGTCTCTGGCTGGGAGACAAGTTCCTCCTCTGGCTGGTACCAGGATTCAGCCTTTTCTTTCTCTCAGCATGAGATTCCTGGGGGGAAATCCCAGTTTCCTGGGGACCAGTTTTAACAGCCTGACTGTCACAAGAAATTTCTCTTCAGAATAACTTCATTCTGCCAGGAAGGTAACACCAGTGGCGGGCACACCAGTTGTACACGTGTACACTCTAGCTTGGTTTTTCACACCTGTTTCTAAGGACTGTTATCCTCAGCATCTGATAGTCTAAGCTCTCTCTAAAAGCTTGTGTCTTTCATCCTATAGAAACTAACATACAAGCATCTCTCAAGAGAGTTAAATCACCTGCTATGTCCATCTTCATCTGCTGTGTCCATTCCCATACAAGGGATTCACTCCTCAGTCCTCTGCCTGATGCTTTGCTCATATAATCCCGACTAAAATTGCTCTTCATAAAGTCCCCCTAAATACTCAGAACTGTGAGTTCTCTTCTTTTCTATGTTATCATTTTTTGAGAAATATGTGCTTAACCTACCTTTATAAAACAAAATATAATTACTATAGATTTGTCCATAGTAGAAGATAAACATGCCCCACAATTCTCCCCTAATGCAATTAAAGCTAACATTTTGTAAATATATCTCCAAGGAGAAATAGAATGGGGAAAGAAATTTCTGAAATTTTCCTAGATTAATAGAGACATAAAAACCTCAGGTTGAAGGAGAGAAAAAGAGACAAAGCTGTATGTAGTGCATTATTCTAAAACAAACTGCAGCATGAGCAAAAGCAGAGAAGAAAAGCCAGTTACCTCAAAAAGCCAACAAAAAGACCTACCTCACACTTCTCTATGGCAACAATGGGGACCAGAAGATAATGGAATAGTATCTTCAAGATGCTGAGGGAAGGAAATTTAAACCTAGAGTTCACTGTAACACTAACTAATCTGTCATCAGGAATGGGATCAAAACTGTGTTACCTGGTCGTGTGCTTTGCCTGACCTAACACTGTTACTAGCCCTGGTGGCCCATCAGAAAATCCTAGAGCTTTAAGAAAGATGCATGCCAGGTGCCACACCCTGTGACGCTCTGACTTTGAGGGCAGGAATAGATCTCAAGCATCCATGCATCTATTAAAACAAACAGATCAGTGGTTCTAACCAGGACTAGAAATCTAGAACAGTGGTTCACCATCCTGGATGTACATTCTGATCATCTAGAAGAGGTGAAAAATATTGATATCCTCCATTGCCAACCAATAGATTTCAGTCTTGTTGGTTTGGGTGGGCCTACATACCAATCCTAGCTACAGGTTTATTTATTTATTTATTTATTTATTTATTTATTTATTTATTTATTTATGTTTTTCGAGACAGGGTTTCTTTGTGTAGTTTTGGTGCCTGTCCTGGATCTCATTCTGTAGACCAGGCTAGCCTCGAACTCACAGAGATTAAAGATGTGCGCCATCACCACCCAGCAGGTTTTTTTTATTTATAAGACATTTAGAAATTCGAACAACATCTGGAGTCCAACTTTTGGGGCATGAACTCATGAAAAAGCCACTTGTCTGTGTGACTTTGCAGCCAGCTCAAGCCCAGACTCAGGCCCAGATTTGTGCTCCAAAAATGCTGGAATTAGCTACTTTTGCACATTCCCCTGTGCAGATGGATGGCTTTTTTACTTCTTTCTTCTCCTGGTGGGTTTTGGTTTTCACTTGGTGCCCACACTAGGGAGCTACCTCACTTCACAGTCATCTGAATCATCATCATCAGAGATTTGGTGAGTCTATTAAGAATTCTTAAAGGGAGGAATTAGTTAAAAGAAAGTTTTTCCCACATTAAAAACTGGGAAACATTTTTACAATGGATGGCATTTGGTCTCTGTTTGACTATATATTAAATGGTCTGAAAATGGAACAATTAAGTGAGAGGATAATTACTGTTGATGGGATAGATGTAATGTCAATTATAAATATTATTTGTTTGATTGTTTTTGTTTTATCATTAAAAAAGTTGGCTAATTTGAGTGCCAAGATAAAACTTTTAGAAAAACTTGTTAACAGATCATAGAGATATTCAGACCCAGACAGAAGAATTTAAAGGAGAACCAATCTCAACATTGCATTATAAGGTTACAGAGAAACAGCCTAAGACTTTCAAACAGCCAACCTTAACCTATCCAGTAACCTTACAGGAACTACCCAATGATAGATATCCTCAAGGCTGTGTAAGAGCTGACTGGACTCCTGTGAAAATGTTAGATTTGAGGAGATTCAGAGAAGCAATAATCTCATATGATATCTACTCATCTTTCATGAAGCAAATGTTAAACTCATAGTCAACTTGTAATAGAATTATCCCTCAAGACTGGAGAGATTTGGTTACAACAGTTTTAAAGGCTGGTCCCCAATTACAATGGAGGACCTGGTGGAATGATGAGGCTAAGACCATTGAACAGCAGAGTAGGGCTAGAGGTATTGAAATTTGCCAAGATCAACTTCTTGGAGAAGGCGATTATGATGATATACAAGGACAGTCTTAATATGATGACTATACCCTGGTTCCTGGCTGAATGGAAGCCTTGAATGTTTGGGAAAGAATTGAAGAAGTAGGAAAGAAAATTGAGTCATTTACAAACGTTATACGGGGCCCAAAAGAAACTTTCAATGATTTCTTACAAAGATTGACTTCAGCAATAAATAGAATGATACCAAATTCAGAAGCTAGACAGACAATAATTAAATCTCTGGCTTTTGAAAATGCTAATGCGCAATGCAAAAGGATAATGAGGCCATTAAAGGCAAGATCAGCACCCTTGGAGGAATGGATCTGAGATACAATTCGTATTGAATCTCATGACCATGATGATACCTGTGTAGGAGAGGTGATTTCCAGAGGTTTGAAGAAAAATCGAAACATCAAATGTTTCAATTGCAGTAAACAAGGTCACCTAAAAAGGGTCTGTAAACAGGGCATTCCTAGTAACAATGTGTTTCCTAGGAACTATCCCAATAGAATGCCCCTCCCTTCTGGATTATGCAGAAGGTGTGGTAAAGGCAGACATTGGACTAATAAATGTAGATCAACAAGGGACAGTCAAGGTAATCCTTTGCCATCAGGAAACTCCCTGAGGGGCCTCTTGCAGGTCCCCATGTCAAATTTGGTTCAGTCTTTTCCTGTCACCATGGAAGAAACTCCTTCCCAGAGCAATTAAAGAACCTAATGCCTATTAAAAAAAAAAAAAACATACTGCTCAGGGTGATAGAACAGCTATAGAAGAGAGAAGAAAAAATTTGGGAGAAACCATAAAGCTAATTTTTTGGCAAACTTCTATAAATGGATAAAAAACAAAATTAAAAATATGAATAAGTGACATTCACATTGAAGGTCTTGTAGACACAGGTGCAGATGTGATAACAATTGCACCAGAATCTTGGCATTCAAATTGGCCTCTTCAAGAGGTAAATGTTCATCTGTTAGGGATTGGAACGTTATCTCAAGTGAAACAGAACATTAGATGGGTCAAAGGTATAGGGCAAGAAGAACAGAGAAGAAAAATAAAGCCATATGTGGGTAATAGAGCTATGAATCTATGGGAACATGGTTTATTACTACAATGGAATACCCAGATTAACATTCTTCCAATATCAGAAACAAACCATAAGCTACCATATGTTTCTGGGGATTATTAGAAGATGTTATAAAGAACAGTCACCGACCATCCAGATTGTACAAGAAAAAGACACAGCAGCTGCTGATCTTTCAAAGACACCAACAGCCCTACCTTTAAAATGGTTAACAGACAAGCCTGTATGGGTTCAGCAATGGCCTTAACAACAGAGAGACTGCAGACCTTAGAACAGCTGGTACAAGAGCAGTTAAATGCTCAGCATATTGAAGAATCAACCAGCCCTTGGAATTCTCCTGTATTTGTTATTAAAAAGAAATTTGGTAAGTGGAGAATGGTAACAGATCTAAGAGCTGTTAACAAGGTGATTCAGCCAATGGGCTCTCTACAATCTGGAATTCCTTTGCCTTCTCTGTTACCTAAAGGATGGCCTCTCATAGTTATCAATTTAAAAGACTATTTCTTCTCAATACCCTCACAAGAAAAAGACAGAGAAAGATTTGCCTTTACAGTGCCTATTTACAATAATTCTCAGCCTGTTAAGAGATATCAGTGGAAGTTTTTCCCACAAGGAATGTTAAGTAGCGCAACCCTGTGCCAATATTTTGTATGACAGTCATTGGAAATAATACACAAACTATTTCCTCAACCTATAGTTTATTATTACATAGATGACATTTTACCAAATGATTCAAATGTAGATACTTTAGAAAGAATGTTTGAAGAAGTAAAGAAAATTTTGCCTTGTTAGGAATTACAAATTGCTCCTGAAAAGATACAAAGAGAAATCCTATTAATATTTAGGATATAAAATATGTCTACAAAAAATTAGACCCCAAGAGGTGTAAATTAGGGGAGATCAATTACAAACTCTTAATGACTTTCAGAGATTGTTCAGAGACATTTCCAATTTATTGACTACTATTGGGGTAAAAAATGATGAACTAAGAAATTTGTTCAAACCTTAGAGGGTGACAAGGACTTAAATAGTTGAAGAGAATTATCAGCTGAAGCTGAAAGAGAATTGGCTTTGGTGGAAAAGAAAATACAGGATGCACATGTGGATCATTTAGATCCAAAGTTTGATTATTTTACCCTCTAAGCATTCTCCTACAGGAATTTTAATGCATAGGGAAGATATTATATTGAAGTGGATATTTCTACCAAATAAGCAGAGTAAAAAAATTAAAAATTTATGTGGAAAAGATCTCTGAGTAGATTTTAAAAGGAAAATTGAAACTTTGTCAATTTGCAGGAATAGACCCAGCAGAAATTAAAGTACCTTTAAATAATGATGAAAATTGTCAAATTATGGGCAGAAAGTGAACCTTGGCAAAGAGCTTGCAGTAATTTTTTGGGAGAGATTAACAACAAATATCCCCAAAGCAACAGATTTAAACTTATAAAGAGAACTAACTGGGTCCTACCTCACATTGTATGGGAAACACCAATATCTGGAGCCCCTACATTTTATACTGATGCAAACCAAAAAGGAAAGGTAGGTTGCAAATCAGAAAATTTAAGTAAAGTAGCTCAAAGTCCTTATAATTCTGTCCAAAAATCAGAATTACATGCCATTCCAATCATATTAATGGACTTTTTGGAACCTCTAAACATAGTTACCGAATCTCAGTATGCAGAAAGAGTTGTCTTACACATTGAAACTGCTGAATTTATCTATGACGAGTCAGAATTAACTTTGTTATTTATTCAGTTACAAAAAATAATCAGGAATAGGAATCATCCCTTATATATAACTCACATCTGATCCCATAAGGGTCTGCCAGGCCCTCTTGCACAAGGTAATGACAAGATTAATCAACTACTGATAGGAAATGTGCTGGACGCCTCAGAATTTCATAAAAAAATAAAATCAACTCAATAGTAAGGGTTTAAAAAGGGATTTTTCCATAACATGGAAGCAAGCTAAAGAAATTATAAGGAAATGTCCTACTTGTTCTTTTTATAATCAGACTCCACTACCAGCAGGATGTAACCCAAAGGGTACTCAGAAGAATGAAATTTGGCAGATGGATGTGTTTCCTTTTGTAGAATTTGGAAAATTAAAATATGTACACCACACCACTGATACTTATTCAGGATTTCAATGGGCAACTGCTCTGAGTTCCAAAAAAGGCTGATTCTATGATCACACATTTGCTAGAAGTTATGGCCATCATGGGTATACCTGCACAAATTAAAACTGACAATGCTCTAGCATATGTCTCTGGTAAAATGAAATAGTTTTTTGCTTATTGCAATATAAAGCATATTACAGGTATACCACACAATCCTACAGGCCAAGCATTCATAGAAAGGTCAAATCAAACTCTAAAGAATATGCTAAATAAACAGAAAAGGGTAACAAAACCCCCCAAAATAGACTGCATAATGCTCTATTAACTTTGAATTTTCTCAATGCTAATGAGAAATGAACAACAACTGGGGAGAGACATTGGATAATAGGAAAAACTACAGAATTAAATCAGCCTGTATACTTTAAGGATGTGCTGACCTCAGAATGGAAACCAGGATATGTGTTACATTGGGGATGAGGTTTTGCTTTTGTTTCCATGGGAAAAGAAAAGCTATGGATACCTTTAAAATTGATAAAGGTTTGATTTGAACAAGAGAGACCTCATAATTAGAAGAGGTGATAGTTCATCAACCAGTGTGACCATTCAATTTAAATTAACTTATACCACTAATAAAAGCTTTTCATTTGATCAGATATAACTTGTCAAAAGGGAACCTCCCCAAAGTTAGGTTTAGGGAAGGGTTTTGTTTTTGTCTTTCAGAAGAATGAAGGCTAAGACATCTGAAGAACACTGGACAAATGAGACATCTGAAAAAGGACAAATCATCCAGAAAAAATGTCCCAAGAAAAAAAGAGTAAATTGGCCTATTGGTATATCACATATCTAACAGGATGAAATTTCATAAGTCTCCCTAAATGTTTGTTTCTGCTGTACTCTACAGACACATAATACAAATGGTCTTTATGTCCCAGTTCAATTAAAAATTAAAGCTGGCTTTGGAGTAGGAATGTGGCTCTCTCCTTCTCTAAACCCAAGCATACTTGTTAAAAGAAAATGCAAAATCTCTGTATCAAGTCAAAAAAGCCACATGATCTGGAATAGAAGAAAAACCAAAATTAAGGGACTATTCTATTGCTATTAATCTCATGATCCCTTGGTTTTATCTTTACTCTTTAAAACTTTTCTTAAGGTATGAATTTTATATTAAAATTATGTATATATATATATACTTTTATATAAATATTTATGAAGATATAAAGTGTTATATAGAGTACTAACTAGTTCTAGAAAAAAGGTTTCATCTAGCTTCCTATACATGATTCCAGGTTTGAGTCTCTATCAGTTTTATGCAGTGAACCATGACCATACCTAACAGCAACTTAGAAGTCTCCAAAAAAGATGATGGGACCCCACAGCAATGATTCCACATGCACTATGAAAATACCACCAAGCTGACAACCACCACCCAAAGATTGGCTTTGGACTACATACTGCTCAGGACAATATCAAGATGGCTAGCTGAGATGATACAGCCTCACAGACTACTCCAATCAGGACTTGACTGTAATCCTAAATTTTCTTTGTGTCCCTATAAGACTACCAGTGCCCCCAAGCAGCAGGAAGTAGCCTAGAAAACTACACCCACATTCTCCAAAAATTGATTATTGATGTTTGTCTTTGTTTAGGGGTTGGTTAAAAATTGTTATTGGTCATAGTCAATCTTTTTCTAAAAGAAGAAAGGAGGATGTGATATAGAAATGTATTATATAGAAATGATAAGATAAAAGGTACATTATTGAATCTACTCTGAAAAAAAGATATAGAAATAATAGGATAAAAGGGTAGGTTATTGAATCTACTCTGAAAAGAAAAGAAGATATAGATATGATAAGATAAAAAGGTAGATTATTGAATCTACTTTTAAAAAGCAACTACTAATTTTAAATATTTTACATTAGATTGGATTTTTGTATATTGTATACAAACTTTATGTTAATACAAATTTGAGATTATTTTTGTTAGAACATACTGTATATATGTTTCTGATCTTGTTCAAGGTATTGTACCTACACAACTCATTTAATAATTTAATGCAGGGTTGGAAATTTAGCTTAGTGGTAGAGCGCTTACCTAGCAAGCACAAGCCCTGGGTTCAGTCCTCAGCTCTGAAAAAAAAAAAAAGAGTTATTTGAGCTGGCGAGGCAGCTCAGTGGTTAAGAGCACTGACAGCTCTTCCAGAGGTCCTGAGTTCAATTCCCAGCAACCACATGGTGGCTTACAACCACTTGTAATAAGATCTGGTGCCTTCTTCTGGCCTACAGGGACACATGCAGGCAGAATACTGTATACATAATAAATAAATAAATTTTTAAAAAAAAAACCAATGTAATACAAATTACTAGTCCTTGAAAGTTATTATTACCAACAAATTAGGATATAAAGAAATGAAATTTAGTAGTTAGTCATTACAACCAAACTTGTAAGTCATATTAGATGTGTTTTCAAGGTCAAGCAGATATATTTTAGATAGACAGGTCATCTTCAAACACTTTAGAGATCTACATACTATGGCATTTAAGATGTTTTAATAACATAGATTCTTTTTGTTATGACAATGAGACGTGTCTGCTCCTGGCAGCACCAATCTACTTCAAAGAAGATGATGGGCATTGAAGAAATTCCATATGGAGTCTGCTTTCTTTGTGGCAAAAGTTAGCCACTGGGCAAGAAAGTACCCTTGTCTCAACTGCTGATAGTATACTGTCCAAAATGGACAAGCAGCACACAAAAGAAAGTATAGGGCCCCCCATTTTGGGTAGCTGTTGCCTTGCTTGCTGACCCTAACCAGATGTCCTCCCTATGCTGATTCCCTGCCAGTTTCCTCCTTACTGAACAGCTCACCAGAGGTTCTTTGTTGTGTGTCCTGCATTTGGTGTAAACAGCTTAGATGCAGGAATGTAGAACATTCAGTAGGGAACTTCTGCCCTCCAGGGTTCCTCCATTGTGCTGTAAGCCTGTATTTAAGGTTTCCTCCCTCTTTCAATAAAAGGCTTTCGGCATTCTGCTGAGGTGAATGACTCGCTGTTTCTTGTCTCTGTTTTTTAATCCACACCCCCTCACTCAGACATGGTGAACCAGTGGTGGTAGCCTGGGCGCTACCTCAACAAGAAAGGACTGTTGAACCTTCCCAAGACAAGGAAGGAAGGCTCTTCAGAAAATCCTGCTTCACAGATAAGTCGTCAGATATGCTAGGCCTGTAGGCCAAAGATAGATGCCCCCAAAGTTGCAGAGGAACCTTGGGTGACTGTCCAGGCAGCCAGCTGTTTCTGTCACTTCTCACACTTTTTTGGAAGTCAATTATTTGCACTTCCTGCTTACTCAGTAAATATTATTTCCTTCTCAGGTCTCTGAGGGAGTTGAACACAGATAGTTACAGTTTTCCTTGTTAACAAATTCAGAGAAGGAACTCACTAAAGAGATGTACAGTGTATAAGTTTGAAAGACATCAAAAGATAGTTTTGGGTGGTAATGCAAGTTATGATAGAAAGTGAATTAGATACAACACTTTGGATTCACCAAAATAGGATAAATAATGGAGTATTTTCTCTGAATCTGTCAAATGTTAATGTACTGAACATTACTAATGTAATTATTGACTGTACATATTGTATATACTTATTATATATAGTTTTTCTTATATTAGTTATAACCTTCTTTTATTATTTTAGACAAAAAGGGGAAATGTGATATATTGTGTACCCTAATAAAATTTACCTGAAGATCAGAGAACAGAACAAGCCACTAGATTAAACATAGATGCCAGGCAGTGGTGGCACACAACTTTAATCCTAGCACTCGTGAGGCAGAGATCCATCTGGATCTCTGTGAGTTCAAAGCCACCCTGGACTACTTAAGATTGACTCAGTCTAGGAGAGAAAACAGAGACATACAGTGGTGGCATACAACTTTAATCCCAGCACTTGAGATCTCATGCCTTTGCTTGGGATGCACACATACCTTTATCCCAGGAAGTAATATGGCAGGGTGGAGAAAGGTATATAAGGTGTGAAGAGACAGGAACTGAAGCCTTTTCTGTTGGGGAAGCTCATTTGGTTAGAGGCCTCTCAGCTGCCTTTTTCAGACTGATGAGTACTGGAGTTAAGAGGTGGCTTGTTCCTTTGTCTCTCAGATCTTTCAGCACTTACCCCAATATCTGGCACCATGATTTTTTTTTTATTAAAAGACTGTTTAGAATTCATGTTACAACCAATCTTTTGTTTTGTTTTGTTATAGCACCCCATGTGATACTTACACATACTCAGGGAATGAGTAGACCTGTGGTAAGTGCTGTTGGTGACCAAGAGGACAGCAGGACTCAAGGGTCCGTGCAAAGAAGGGCTGATCTTAGGCACCACAGCAGTCTCACCAGGAGGTCTTCTGGTCAAAGGAGCTTCTTGACACAGGTTTGATGCTTCTATCTTGTTCATTTTGTGGTAGGAGCTGATTCCCAGGAATAATGAGCCTGGAGGCCACCAAGAGCACAGACTCAGGGAAAAGTCACAACTTTGTGCCACCTCTGTGACTCCATGACCTCAGCTTAGTGGTCTCAAGTCAGGGGTGTGGAACCAGGCAGAGGACAGAGACGGTAGCTTTCTTCCCAAGGTCTTACTGGCCTAGTATTCTAAAGTGACTAGATAGTTCAGCTACCCAAGGATTCTGGCCATGATTGTAGTATTCTCAGTGATATATTCAAGCTGTGAAGTCTTTAGTAAAAGGTAGGTTTTTATAGTTCTTGAGGAAAATCAGTGAGAAGGCTAATGAGAAATCTTGACAAATGGGTCTTAACTACTTTTTTCTAGTTTAAGTAGGGGAACCTGTCCATTGATAATTTTTTTCCGCCAGTCATTCAACAAATGTTATCATATATCAGGCCCGGCACCTCCAGTTAATGTAAAAGTGTTAAACAAGCCAGATGTGTCCCCGCCCATATGGAGCTTAAAGTCTAAATTGACAAAACAATACCCTTCAGGCTGATGACAGCCTTCGGCCTATTTTTAAATAAAGATTTACTGAAACACAACTACGGCCATATGTTTACATATTATTTATGACTGCTCTCAGGCTACAGTGACGGTGTTGAGGAGTCGAGTGGGTACAAAGGAGCCTCTGCAGCCTGCATGGCCTTGATCATTTGTCCTCAGGATCTTTATGAAATCAGTTTCTCAACCCCAGTCCTGGTGGAGGACTGAACTGCTTCCATGACACAGCAATCCACTCATTTTTAATAAACCATGTTCATTAAGCTACTAAATAAGCTGGGAGGGGTCAGCTTATGGCTTTTCCTGGGTCCAGGTGTTGCCTGCCAGAAGCTGTGTCTGGGCCTCTAAGCCTGTCATGGCAGCTGTGTGGTCAAGCTGTTTTGGGTCCCCACCACATTGCCATCATGGCAGGGAGCATGGCAACACACGCTTGTTGCTAGAACAGTAGCTGAGAGCTGCATCCTGATCTGCAGGAAGAGAGAGAGAGAGAGAGAGAGAGAGAGAGAGAGAGAGAGGCTGGCAATGGACTTTCAAAACCTCAAAGCCCACCCTTGGTGGCACACTTCCTCCATCAAGGCCACACCTCCTAATCCTTCAAACAATTTCATTCCCTAGTAACTAAACATTCAAATGGATGAGTCTGTGGCATCATTCTTATTCAAACCACCCCACAACTGGCCATCTTTCCCTTCTAGATTTAGGCAGATCTTCATTCTGTGAAACAGATGAAGTGTTTTGACGGGCCAAGCAGAAGATGTTGATTTTATCAACTGAAAAGTATCAGGAGCAAAAGAACTTATTGGTCATTCAAGACGACAACAGAAACATAATGAATTGCTTAACATGGGCTTACTTTCCATTACCTGTTTCCTCTGAGGAGTTGCAGCTTGGAGAATTTCATTATCATATCAATTGACACAGGCTTGTCTGCAAAGTTTGGCCTTGGCTTCTGTGACCCCAATTTCTTGGAAGGTCAGATAAACCACTTAGTTTCATCTTTACTGCGAGTGATTTCATTTTTTTAGTTTAGTCTGATCTATAGTGCAGGAGCTTAGACTGAAACAATGGCATCCTGTAATTTTTATGTAACACCATAAAAAAAGCATCCATTTTGCTGGGCGGAGGTGGTGCATGTCTTTAATCCCAGCACTTGCGGGGAGGGGGCAGGAGGATCTCTGTGAGTTTGAGGCCAGCCTGGTCTACAGAGTGTGTTCCAGGACAGAGAGGACAGGACCCTGTCTGATAAACAAAAACAAAAAGCAAGCATACAAACAAGGCATCCATTTTACTGAAATTACTGCAAAAAGCAAAAGGTTTGGTACTTTGTATGTGTATGGGCGTGGGCATGTGTGGTGTGAGTGTATGTGTATTCACACGTGTGCACATGCTTGTAGTGTTCAATGTCTTTCTAGAAGGTTCTTAACATTACATTTTGAGGCAGGGTCTCTTGCTGAACTTGGAGCTCCTCAATGTTGGCTTGTCTAGCCAGCCAGCTTGCTCCGTGGTTGCTTTGTCTGTGCCTGAGGTGCACAGCTGGCCACCGTGCCTGCCTGGTGTGAGGTGGGTTCTGGGAACTGGAACTCTTTTCCTCACATCTGCAGGGCAAGCACTCTCCTCACTGGATGATCTCCCCAAGCCCCATGAAAAGCAGCTTCTTTTTTTGTAAGATGTGTTTTATTTTTAATTATCTGTGTGTGTGTGTGTGTGTGTGTGTGTGTGTGTGTGTGTGCATGCACATATGACTGCAAGTGCCCATGAGAACCAGAACTGAGTGTCGATCCTCTGAAGCTGGAGTTACAGGCAATTGTGAGCTGCCTGTGTGTTGAGAACCAAACTCTGGTCCTCTGTAAGAGCAGTGTGTGTTCCTAACCACTGAGCTATCACGCTCCTAGTCCAGACACCTCTTCACTTCTCTCTCTCCCTCCCTCCCTCCCTCCCTCCTTCCCTCCCTCCCTCCCTCCATCCCTCCCTCCCTCCTTCCCTCCCTCCCTCCATCCCTCCCTCCCTCCCTCTCCTCTGCTCTCCTCCCCTCATTTTCTGAAGTGTACAGTTTCTGAGGAATGTAGAATTAACTGTGTGCATTCAGACTTCACAGGGGATCTGATGCCGTTCTTGCCGCCTCCTCAGACCCACACAGCCCTTGTCAAGCTTCCATCTCTTCTCTTCTCCATTTCTTCTCTCTTGTTTTCCTCCACATAAATCTGAATAACCTGGTTATCAGCTAGAGCTGACATGTTTCTGGAACTGCAGTCACCAGGAAATCGTTACAGAACCCCTTAGTACATTTTTATTTTCCAGACGGGCTTTCTCTGTGTAGCCCTGGCTGTCCTGGAACTCACCTTGTAGACCAGGTTGACTTCAAACTCACAGAGATCCACCTGCCTCTGCCTCCTGAGTGCTGGGATTAAAGGCATGCACCACCACCACCTGACTCAGACTTTTATTATTAATATTTTATGTGTATGGATGTTTTGCCTACATGTGTGTCTGTGCATCATATGAGTATGCCCATGGAGGCCAGAAAAGGGAGTCAAATTCCCTGTGACTGGAGTTGTAGATGGTAGTGAGCACCATGTGGGTGCCTGGAGTCTAACCCTGGGCCTCCAGGAGAGCAGCCAGTTCTCTTACCTGCTGAGCCAGCTCTCCAGCCTCTACTTAGTACAAATTCTTAATTCAGCTGGTGAAACTCGATTTACAGTTTGATAAATTAAGCAGAGCTGAGAGCTTGACCTTTACATTGCCACCAACTTGCCACATTTCCTTAAATCCCAGTGGAACCCTTGGGCTAAATCCTATGCAAACATATGGAGGCAAAATGTTATGTGAGTCTTCTGGGGCATTTCCTTGCAGGAAGAGGGAAGGATGTGGGAGCCGCAGCGTCTCTTGTCATGAGTGCAGGGCCATAGCCAAGGAGCTTGGGTCACTGACGATCACAGAGTCCCCACGCCAGCCCTGAACTGCCTACATTCTTCTTTCTTTTGTGCTTCTTCATGCAAATATTTGGAGGCTTTCTTTTCCTTGCAGCTGAACTGATACCTGATGTTCTTGTTCTCACAAAAGGGCCCAGGTCACAGGTGAATCTGCTGAGATGGGTCCCTGAAGGTTTCCAGAAAGGGGCCTGGGCAGAGCCTGCAGAGCACGCAGAGGATGTGCGTGACGGCTAGATGAGCTGGGTCTGAATGAAGGGAAATACTAGGGCCCACGGGGAAACAGAGTGGGCAGATACCATATGCAGAAAGAGGTTTAATACAAGAGCAAGGGCTGTGAGAGATGGGGCTGAGAGTAGCATGGCTGCAGGCCAGGTCGTCAGGTGCCCTGAGCTGATGGAAGTCAATTGCTCCGCTAACGATGGGAAAAGCCTTGGTTATATTTTTGAAGGGATCTGGTTAACGTGTTCCCTTTGGCTGCTTAGGGATGTGATTTATAGACAGCAAAGTCACTTAGGATAATAAAACCCCCAGGCCTGGTGGCAAACTGCTGAGATTTTTCAAGAAGAAAGGCACCATTTAAACATCTCAATCAGCTTTTCTCCAGTGAGTGATATCCTGAGGAAACAGGCTTCAAACGTGTCTCCATCCTTCACACGTTCAAGAAGAAAGATGAGAGGAATTGAGAAAAAAAAAAGTACTAGAAGGGCTGCATTCATTTCAAATATTTGACATTAGGAGAGTCTTGGAGCAGGTTTGTAAGAACTACAACTCCCAGCACGCAGGGGTCCACTATTCTCTTCTTCCTTATAGGAGAGTCTTGTAGCAGGTTTCTAAGACCTACAGCTCCTAGCACGCAGGGGTCCACCGTCGTCGTCGTCATCTTCTTCCTCATTTCTAAAAGCTCTTAATTGACTGAGAAAATTTGGGTTAAATATAAATTGGTGTTTCAGGCCAGCCCGGGCTGTGTAGCAGACTCTGTTTCAAAAAAAGAAAAGGAAAAGCTGTGTGTGGTGCTGCACGCCTTTAATCCCAGCACTCAGGAGGCAGAGGCAGGCGGATCTCTGTGAGTTCGAGGCCAGCCTGGCCTACATGGTGACTTCCAGGACAGCTAGGGCTACACAGGGAGACCCTGTCTCAAAAACCTAAAATTAGGAGGAGGAAGAGAGGAGAGGAGGGGGGGACGTAGAAAAGGGAGGTCAAAGGAGAGAAAGAAGGGAGGGGAGAGGAAAGCAAAAGGGAGAGAGGGAGGGAGAGAGGAGGAGAGGAAAAGGAAAAGAAGCAAAGAGAAATGGGGAAGCAGAGAGACAGAGAGAGAGCCCATTTGAATGAATGTGTCTACCCTGTAATAGGAATATGTGTCGTTTTAAAAATAGCTTATCTTCTATACGTTACACCCAGCTGGGCTATGGCCTTTCTGTTCAACATCTTTTCTTTCCAAGTGAATAAAATCTTAAACTCTGAACATAACCTTTGTCTGTAGAGGCACCACGCTGACAATGGCTGAGCCTCAAAGTCGCCTCGTTCCCCTGGGTCACAGCGCAGCAGGCACACATTCAGCCACAAAGGCTCCACACTTGAAAGACAGAAACCAGTTGTTCCCTGTGTCTATAAAGCCCCAAAACCCATAAATGATGTTCTGAAATTGGAAACAAGGAAACAAAACAGGTGGTCCATTTCAGGCAGTAGCACACTCCAATAAAGACACTCTACTTACATAAACATGAAATCTTCATAGAAATTAAGGCCGGTTATGATGGTTTGTTTCATGTGCCAACTTGCCTGGGTTAAGGAGCGCCCACATAGCTGCTCACATGTTATCCGTGGACATGGATGTGGGGATGCCTCCAGCAGAGATGAGCTCCAGGAGCTCCCCGCTTCTACCACGGGCTCTACTAGAGTTTCTGGGAGTTGAACCTAGTTGTCAGGTTTGCACAGCAAGCCCAAGATGAGGAACTGACTCAGAAGGCTGACTTCAGACTGAGTTCACCGTCCTCACAAATGTGGCATGAGCATCCCAGTGCAGGCCTGGGTGGATGGAAGGTGAAGAAGGATGAGTCTGTTCTCCACCTGAACTGGGCTCTTCATCTTCCTCTGCCCCCCAGACACCAGCACTCCTGACCTTCACATCAGACCAGCTGCCCGGGTTCTTGGGCTTCAGGCTTGGACTGGAGCTGTACCCAGGCCTCCATCTTGCAGACATCTGCTCAGCCTCCACAGTCATGTGATCTGACCTGACCCGCTTGTGCTAGATCTCTACATAACTGTGTGTTGGCTTTATTTTTCTGAGGAATGCTGACTAATATACCAGCCGAAAGAAAAGTGATGGCTAGTTCTTTAGTGCTTGTGTGGGAGTCAGCCTGAATCCCTTGCATTTGGCAGGTACTCAGAGGAGGGGCCGAGGAGTTAGATATCTTTAAAGCACAAAAGGAGGAAAGGCTCAGTGATGCCCTGGTTGGAGACCTTCCTCATGGGAAACAGCAAGCAGGTGCAAGACATTCCTGTCACCGGATTTCTCTGGTTGATCCAAAGTTAGAAGGAGAGGCAAAATTAGGGAAGATGTTGGTTATTAATCGTGTCCTGAGCCTTTTGTGTCAACTGTTACAGAAGTGATTGTTCCGGGTTCTGGATTGGCACTAGAGACAGGCATCTGGTCTGGTGTCCCGCAAGTCTGACACACAGCCGCCTGGCTTTCTATGCTGTGCCTTGTACATAAGGGGATGGTTTCCTGGACTGAAGACTGCAGGTCATGGCTCAGAGCTCTGTTGTCATATGTGCGTAGTTGTCCGTGTGCATAGTTTATCTCCCATCTTTCAGACAGGCTGCTGTCTCTTGGCAGCTAACCTCTAGCCAGCAAGGAAATTTCCAGCATATCTAGAGAGCCATTTTGGGAGACCGTTAATTCACATAGGCCACCTTGTCCAGAGTGCCTGAGGATGTACCTGCTTAAACCAGAACACTCTCCTAGCTCTGCACCATGACAGCAAGGAGGGGGGGGGGGGGCGCGGGCGGGCGCAACGGTTATAGCAGCGGAGAGCTCTAAGAGAAAAAGAAGATGGTACTGTGGTTCTCAGCCAAGGCTTAAAGCCTTGTGGACAGCTCTGAGCACATACTAATCCTGCAGCGCCTCCCACCCATCCCCCATCCCACCCCCTTGTCTTAAAGATTCTGCTGTAACAAAGCAAGACTGAGCATTGGGGATTTTTCCCCCAAACTTCCCTTGTGGTTTTAAGATGCAGCCCACATTGGCAGCTCATGACCCACATGAATAATGACCTTTGAGAGACACCACGGAAGCGTTGAGCAATTAGTGACAATGGAAGAATTGGGGCAGGTAGCCGGGAAGCCTTAATCTTTCAGTCCTGCAATGTTGAGCTTTAGAAATATAAAACGAGTGGGAAGCTAAGCCAGAATAGCAAATAGGTAGAGGTCACGGTGTGTGAGAGACTCAGGATGCAACATGAGAAAGCTGCAGCATCGAGTGTGCTTAAAACACGTTCAAGCCAGATGGGACCCAGTACTGAGAGGGGGATGCAGTCTCTGGTTCTCACCTCTACACGAGAAGCTGTTTACAACTGGCACCTGCTGGCAGAGGGAAAGCCAGTTTTCTCTGTTGGAGTATCCCTGGGCTCATCACCCACACTCCAAGGAAGGCCTTGTGCCCAGAGTAGCTGGGCAACACAAAACGAACCCCCGCCCGGGGTTTCGTTTGGACATTTTGTTTTGGTCTGTTTTGTTTTAGTATTTTTTTTGGGGGGGGGGGTCTGGTTGGTTTTTTTGAGGGTTTTTGTTTGTTTGTTTTATTTTTCATTTTTGAGTTTTTATGAGTTTATTTTATTATTATTATTTTGGAGACAGAGAGAACAAGTTGTGTGGGCAGGGAAATAAAGGGGACCTTGGGGTAGTTGGAGGAGGTGAAAAACATAATCAAATATATTATTAAAATGAAAAATATTTTAATGGCCCTGTGACATCACCTGTGCTGAGCTGCAGCCTTGGTTTTTATTTTTAACCATTAAAAATGTCATCTTTTCATGTTAAAATGCCCATTTATCATGATATAGTTTCCATGTGTTGCTTGTGTTTTTTGATGTAAGCACGTGCATCTCTCGCCTACTTAAAATAGAATTCAGAATAATTGAATTTTGGCAATAGAATCTAAAGTCTACACACACACACACACACACACACACACACACACACACACATGCATACACACATCACACATCACACATCACACACACACACACACACACACACACACACACACACACACACACACCCCTACCTCACACATGCCACACACTTAGTCATCTACTTTTTATTTCTTGTCATTTCTAAATTTCCCCGTCCGGTTTATTTGAGTTTGATACAACATCACCCCCTGGTGGAAATTACTAGAAATGAACCTGCTTGATGTAAGAATCTTAGCTCATCAAAATACTGTAGCCTCTGAAGCCTCAGCATAGCTCTCTCTTCAAACAAAATCGCATGCAAAACCTCAACAAAAGAGTGAAAATGAGCTATACTGGGAATTTTCTCTTCTCTGCATTTTAAAATAACTTTTAAAGATTTATTTAATGTATATGTATGTATGTATGTATGTATGTGTGTGTGTGTGTGTGTGTATGTGTGAGATTGAATAGCAATGGCCTCCATATTTGAATGTTTGTTCATCAGGGAGTGGCACTACCTGGGAGGGGCTGGGGATGTGGCCTTGTTGGAGTAGATGTAGCCTTACTGGAGTGGGTGTGGCTTTGTTGGAAGAAATGTGGGGTGAGCTTGGAGGTTTCAAGGGCCCAAGGCAGGCCCAGTGGCTCTCTGTCTTCCTGATGTCTATGGATCCAGATGTAGAACTCTCAGGTCCTTCTCCAGCACCGTGTCTGCCTGCATGCCACCATGCTTCCATCCTTGATGATAATGGACTAAACCTCTGAAACTGGAAGCCGTCCCCAATGAAATGTTTTCCTTTCTGAGAGTTGCTATTGTCATGGTGTCTCTCCACACAAACAGAACACTGACTAAGATGTGTGAGTGTGCCCATGAAGGCCAGAAGAGGGTGTTGGACCCCTGAAGCTGTAGTTATAGGAGGTTGTGAGCAATTTTTACTACTGAGCCGTCTCTCAGCCTTACTGTATTTATGACCAATCTCACGCCTCCCCCAAATACCTTCAAGATAGACTTTATTATTCAGAAAAAGGTAACTTCCTCCAGAATTAAATGGCATCCCTGCCCCAAGATTGCTTATCTCAGTGAATGGATACATCTTCTCCCAAGCCAAGAGCACTCCCAAGGGTCCTCAATGCTGCACAGGGACAAGCTAAAGGCTCCAGATAGACCTAAGTTAGGCAATCACACTGAATTACTCAACTCACCAATTCTCAAACTTATTTTATCAGAAGACACACTCCTTTCCTCCCCAGTACTCTTTAACATGAAGAATACTTTGTATTGTACGTCATTTAAAATGGCTGTTCCGTCTCCATTAGCAAATCAGCTTTTTGGTTGCATAGACTACTCAGTCTTCAACAATGCTCATTCACCGTGCAGTCAGCCAGCTCTCTATCATTTGTGGTAATGAAAGATGCAGCCTAGGTGACCGTCAGGGTAAATCCCTATTGTCAGCATGACAAGATGGGAGACTGCTTAGGCGAGTACTAAACCACCCCTTTGGGTGGGGCTGAGGGTAGATACAGATGACCTAATCAATGACTTAATCCATTGATGAATTCAAGAATGAACTATTGGGAGAAGGGAGAAGTTTAGGAAGTGGGGGCTGGTTGGAGGGGGTAGATACCTGGGTGGGAGGAGAGGCTGTATCTGGCCCTGATCCTTCCTGCTGCCTCTCCACTCTGCTTTCTTGCAGGCGTGAGTGAAACAGCTTGTCCTGAAGGGCCCTCCCTGGAGTGATGGGCCAAAACAATGAGCGAAGTATTTCTTTAGGTTGTTTCTGCTAAGCGTTTGGTCCCAGAAAAAACGAGACATACGCAGTGACAGACAGACACACAGCTGCTCCTAAACTGATACCACTTTCATAGGCCCCTCCCTCCATCTTCTGCTGTCATTACCTGCGGAGGGGAGGAGCGGCTGGCTCCAGGGCTGCCAATAACCATGCTTTGCCTTCAGCTAAACACAGGAGGTCCGGACTGTGTGCTCTTATCTAGAGGGATGACCATACTTACTTGGTTGGCTCTATGACCTAAGAGGATCGTGCACAGCTCTACAGCTGACAGGGATACAAGTGTTTCCCACATCTTGTCTCCTCTTACGGGTTTATGAGCTAAAGATACAAAAATCACTATCATTTACATCATTCATATAAATTGGCATTAGATCCTTCCCAAACCCCTATACAACAAGTGTTTTTTAATAACACATATTTTGACAAAAACGGAGCTTTGTGGCCTGCAGTATTAGTGGCAAGCTTTCTAAGACTATGGCTATGTGTTGCATGATTTCTAATTTTGAAAACGAAGAAGGTCAAATTCAACTTTCAAGCAGTGGAGACGTTATGAGGACCGTTATGGACCTTACACTGTGTGTCGGCCAGTATCACCTGGGGTTATGTGCTGTCGTTTGGTGTCAGCTACAGTTTTGACATAGTAGCTGGGGTCCTGAGAGTATGGATCCATTCCATCACCAGCCTGGTGGCTTCCAGAGCAGAGCCCCAGTGCACTGAGACACCCCCACTCCCATGGCCGTAGTTGTGGACCACAGGCAGCCTCTGTTCCCCTCGGACTAGCATCTCCTTCTGCAGACGCACACCTGGCCGGCTGGGCCTCAGACCCACTTTCTCTTTTATGTTACAGGCTCTTCGGAGGGAGGGCTCGAGAGTGCAGCATCGAGAGAAAATCTCTCTGCTGAGTTCTGCATCTGGGGATAGATTCCAGTCTCCTTTGTGTCTGGTGCCTCCCAGGGTGACGTAGGATGTACCAGGATAAACGTATGTCAGACCACTCCCATCTCGGATGAAATGCTTCACCCAGGGGGCCTGTGCCTGGAGCACTTGGCCCCTTACAGGGGAAATCATGGAGTCTCCCACGAGCTGCCGGCTTCCCAGGCCTGAGCAATTGACCACGATGTCAAAGGATGGCTGCAGCTCCCACAGGTCTTCTATTCTCCTGGTGAGCAGCAGACCTCCACGTTCCTTGACCCTGGGAAAGAAAGACTGGGGTGAGCCGTAGCCACCTCTCACCCGCTTCCCAAAAATGAAGGTCAGGATCACAAAAACAGCAACAAGCTCTCGGGAGCTCCAGGGCTCACAGCATCACAGTCTAGCTCCATCCTGGGCCAATGGAGACTCCTAAGGTTAATCCTAAATGAAAACCTACCTTGGAAATCCAAAACAAAGAAAACCATGTCTTGCTCTTAAAACATTTTGCAGAGTTCCTATATCTAGATGTGAAATAAATACCAAATTGACCTGTACTTTAAACACCCAAGCACTTCCTGTTCAGACACTACTGCCTCCACATCGCCTCATACCTTGTTAACTTTTGCATTCACTTTTGTGTAAGTCAGCTCGCTCTGGGAGACAGCTGCTGTCTCTGTCTCTGTCTCTCTCTCTCTCTGTCTCTCTGTCTTTCTGTCTGTCTGTCTGTCTCTCTCTCTCTCTCTCACACACACACACACACACACACAGAGGGGGGAGGGAGAGGGAGGGAGAGTTTTCACAAAAGGAAGAAAACATATAGCTGATGGATTAAAATGACAGCTTTGGGGGGGCAAATACTTCAATAATGGGAAGGAATGGCTTATCAAGCTTTGTGATCACTGTTGAATTGTAGAATGATATATACAGCCTAAAACCTCACCACATTTTTGAGTGTACAGCTCAGCAGCATATTGTAAGTGGCAATAGGTAAGCTGACATTGTCGCACAACCACTCTTCCCAGCAACTCTCTTTATCTTGAATGTGGAAATTCTGCAGCCATTTTAAAAAAATAACTCTGGTAATCTTGTCATCTTAATCCTATAATCTTGTAATCCTATCATCGTATTCCTAGGTTCCTTACAGGATACGGGGGATTTAACGTAAGAGAGTCCTGGCAGCTCTGTCCAACAGATGCAGGTTGGTCATCTAGAGGCAGAACATTGCTAAGAGGGGCAAAAATATTGTAAGACACGGTGCCCTTCCTCAAGGGTCAGAAAAAGAGCTGGAGACAGTGTAGATGGCTGGCAGAGTAAAGCTTTAACATACAGATACAGATATGTGTGTGCGCGCACGCGTGTACACACGCATTGGCACCATCTCAGGGGAACTCTGACAAGTAGAGTGACACCCCAGAGGTGTCCGTCTCCTTGTCTACTGTCACCCAAGCACATCCCAGAGAGAATATGGGGAAGACAAGACTGACAACAGAGACAGAGGTTTGGGGGCCTGTGCCTCCCCACCCCCCCACCCCCCACCACCCACCTCAGAGAGCAGAAGTGCCCACGCCAGTTCTCAGCACACCTCCCTTCCATGCCAGATGAACAAAGGTTTCATGAGAAGGAAAACAGAAGAAAAGTCAGAAACTTCTGGACATAGCACAAAGACGTGGCCGGGAGGTGTACCGATGGCAGAGTTCCACCACTGCTTTTCACTCCACAGGAATTCTACCCCACTTCCTAGCCGGGAAGTTCAGCTGAAACTTGCATTGAGGTCTGGGAGGAACTGGCCTTTGGACACTGGTCCCCAGTTCTAGAAAACGCCACAAGTGGAGAACAGCATCACTGCTCACAGCATCACAGGCC
>CABHPH010147204.1:7235-35396 GCA_902168325.1 Peromyscus nudipes | reverse complement strand
GGGTTTGCACAAGGTTTCACTGGAATGAGAAGTAGGGACTAGCTGTGGAGCTAAATGGCCTGGCAATCGCTGAAGTCTCCTTTTCTTCAGGAAAATGGAGCTAAGGAGGACTACTTAGCAAGAACTGCCTGTTGTAGCGGCTCACACTAATTAGCATACGGCCATGGTGGCTGTTAATGCATTCCCACAAACGCTTGTCCACAAGCACTGTACACAATGCTTGGCGTTCAGTGGGTGCCTAACCAGTGCTTGCTGCGAGACTGCGTGTTCAAACAAAAGTTCCGACTTGATAAATGCCTCTTACTGAACCAAGGTACACAATTAACCTCAGTCACTCTGATGCTCACTTATGCTAATCTGACTTCTGTTTCCCCAGATCCTAACACCGCAATACCTGGAAGAATTAACAAAGAAAAGTGTGGACACTGTAGGAGACTTTGTGTATTAATAGTTGGGTGCAGATGGGAACCAGACATGGCTCTAAACACTCGCTTTTTTGTATTTGCAGTATGGATAACTGTCTCCCCCAACTGCAGTCCAGCAGGTCAGAGCAGCCACCTTGTAACAAAGTCCAGTGCTGTCAGTTGTTACTAACGGAGGAGGACTAACACTTGCAAGCATAATGATGCATCCCATTTTTTGGTTTGGTTTGGTTTTTTGTGTTTCAAGACAGGGTTTCTCCCTGTATTACTGGCTATCCTGGAACTTGTTCTGTAGTCCAGGCTGACCTCAAACTCAGAGATTTGCCTGTCTCTGCCTCCCAAGTGCTGGCATTAAAGTTGTGGGCCACCGCCACTGGGCACATCCATTTTTCAGTCAACCAGTGACTACACAGGTGAAGATGGTGCCAGAGACTATAATGGAGCTGAGACGTCTCTACGGTGTCACAGCTGTCACAGCCCTCATGGTGTGGCAGTACAAAGCAGCTCTACAGTGTTTGTGGTGGTGCTGGTGCCAACGAGCCCTCTGTGCTGCCCGTCACGTAGCAGCACAGCACAGAGAACTGATAATTCGAACGACGACGACTATGGCTTGTGATTGGAATGGTATACCTTTATTTTAAAGCCACCCATTTTACTTCCACAGGCTTTTCTGTAGAGCAGTGTGCATAGGCTAGTCAGTAGCAGCTTTATGCTGTTTATATGACTCCTGACTGCATCGAGAAGGACACAAAGTGAGAGACCTGGGGCACTTAGGTTTACGTGAGTGTACCCTACGATGTCCACACAAAGACAAAAATCACATAAGAGCACACTTCTCAGACTGTCTCTGTCACTAAGCCACAGGTGACTATACCAACTTAAAAGGAAACAGTAGAAGGATGATTATTCCTACAATGAACATTGCTACTGTCACTTTCCTGCTGAAGAGTAACCAGGGGGTTACATATGAGCTGTTATCTGTCAGGTATCCTATGGAGCAGGGGTTCTCAAACTGTGGGTCACAACCCCTTTGGGGTCAAACGGCCCTTTCAAAGAGGTCACCTAAGACCATCAGAAAACACAGATATTTACATTATGATTCATAACAGTAGCAAAATTACAGTTATAAGGTAGCATCAAAAATAATTTTATGGTTGGGGTCACCACAACATGGGGAATTGTATTAAAGGGTCACAGCATGAGGAAGGTGGAGAGCCACTGTCTAGAAGAACTCACCACCTGAGAACCCCTGTCCTGGGCATTTTTGAACGACCTCTTCAATACACTGGCCCTAAGCAGTAGCACTCTTTCACTGAACCTTTGAAGTCTTGGCTAATGGCACGTGGCAAACAAGAATAGCAGTAAATTATTTGGCATTGACTGTCGCTGGTGCTCTTTCCACTCTCCTGGGAATCTTCCTCCAGAGGTCTATATTTCTGAGCCAAACATGGGCACTCTTATAAACTCTTTGCACAAGCTCCTGGTCGACTTTTGTGAGAAGAGGCAGAGTGGACACAAAGCTTCCCTTTGACTCCTGTGAGCCTGGCCAGAGACCCACGTGACCCACGTGGCAGTACCACAGAGGAGCAGTGACAAGCCGAAGTCGTGTTAGTGGTCACAGCATTCCTGAGGCCAGACTTACACAGACCAATCAAGTCAGTCTCTGGAGGGGATCCAACAGCTCTCCAGCTCCCCAGATCGCTCTAGTAATCAGCCACCATTGGGAACTACTGAGAGAGGCTCAGCCAAACGCAAGGTGCTCATTTGCAGTGTGCGTAAAGCTGGCATAAGACTTGCTGGTTTGGGGAAAGTGTGCTACAAAGAAGAGAAGGCTCACTTGGCTGGAATGGTGCAGCAGAATTTTACAAGGGCAATGAGTATTGGTTCATCCAGATTCTCTGGAAGGAAGGTGACTAGTGATCCCTTTGTGGTAACCAAAAGACCGGGTAGGTTCTTCAGTGAACCTCCTACTCAACCCTCACAACTACATCCTGGTTTTTACACTGTGTAGGTAAGAAAGGCTCAACATGGGTAGGCAACTTGTTCCAATTCCCTCTGTAAAGTGAATGGGTTGAATTTGAACTCTGTTCTGTGGATGACATCAAGCTTTCTATTACGTCACTTTCTCAGCCTGAGATGCCACAGACAAAGCAAAGCCCTAGTAAGCCCCAGCCTTGCTCAGTTTCCCAAAGCAAACAGTGAGAAATCCAGCTCCAAACCATGTTAGTCTGACACTACGAAGAAACAAACTACCTAAACAATATGTTGTTAAAACTGAGTCACATAGTAATGATTATGACACCAATAACATAATTATAGTTTGAATCTTATTAAAGTTAATCTGTCATATGATGACACACAGAAATGTGCTGCACGGTAACTAGACCAAAACAGTGAACTACACATTAAAAATTGCCTCATACAGTCAGATTAGAGGTTTCCAAGGTCTACCCAGTACTGTCTGGAAGGTAAGAATCAGTGTGACCATTTTCTGTTCCTTCTGAGGGAGGGCAGCTCCAGCCACTGCCCCCCCCATGTCTTTCCCTCAGATCTTCAGTGTGGATGCCCCCTTCTCCTCTCCTATCAAGCTGACTCCATGACTTTGGTATCTGCCTTGTCCTCAGTTCAAATTCTACAAATGCCAAACATGGTTTCTAAGCAGCCTTCTGGTCTCTAGAAACACGTGTTAGTTTTCATGTAGACATTATTTCAGATTTACGTATGGGAACACAAAGAATCACCATATATTCTTTGCCTAATTCTCCTTTAATGTTTAACCATACTTTTGTTCATTAGCACTCTCTCTCTCATCCATCTTCCATCAATCAATCTCTTTGCATATAAAATATCCTAGCTATTATCTGACAGCTTCAGGAACAATAATCCTTTGCTCTCTAAATATTTCACCCTGAATTTCCTAAAACAAGATGCCTGGGGCTGTAGAGGTCGTTTCTCAGTTAAGAGCACTAGCTGAGAACTGCTTTTATGAGAGCGATCCTTAGTGTCTCCATATTATCTTCTGTTCTAGTTTGCTTTCTGTTTTTATGACAAACAACATGACCAAATGCAACTTAGAGGAGGAAAGGATTTATCTGGATTACACTTACACATCACAGTCCATCATTCCAAGAAGCCAGGGTGGGAACTGAAGCAGGAGTTATGGAGAAATACCTCTCTCTACAGATAGGTAGGTAGGTAGATGGATGGATGGATGGATGGATGGATGGATGGATGGATGAATGGATGGACAGACAGACAGACAGGCGGGCAGGCAGATTATACATACCAGGGCCATTGACCCACAGTGGGCTGGACCCTACCATATTGATTGTCAATCAAGAAAATTTCTTACAGACATGGTCACAGGCCAGTCTGATTGAGACAATTCTCAACTGTGGTTGCCTCTTTCCAAGTGACTCTAGGTTATGTTAAGGTGACAAAAATAAATCAAGATCTCGTCTCTTCTTTCTGTCTATAGACATGCTCATCCCTCTTTTTTCTTCATTTTTTTAAAATTTAAAGTATGTTTATTCAGGAACGATGGTATAGTTTAGAATTGTATGACAGAGTGGGGGGAAAAGGTAAATGTACCTGTTCTTTCAAATTCATGACATGTGACTCTGGTATTCAGGGAAAATAAAATCAGTATTCCCAAGAATTCTCAAAAAAAAAAAAAAAAAAAAGAGCTCTAGCTGTTTTTGCAGAAGATCCAGGTTTGGTTCCCAAAACCCACATGGTGGCTCGCAACCATCTGTAGGCAAACACAAGCATCAGTTATTTTGTAGAATTCTCTCTGAGCTTCGTATTCCCTCACCATTCAGGTGACATCTTTTTGGCAGGGGACCTGTGACATAAAGTGCTTTTTTATTCGTCTCAGTAAGGAGGGCATCAGGAGGTACAAAGGGCCTGTATCTCCATCTCTCCCTGCACTAGTAAGGCTAACGATCACTTGGTTAAATGGATCAATTAATTTCTTTCTTTCAGAGAGGGGCTTTGATAGTATAACTTTTCCATTTTTCACCAAACTTTTAACCACTAAATATGAGCATTCCGATAATCCTTGAATAAAAAGAGCTTAAAGGAATTAGATTGTCAGTTAAATAAAGTAAAAGGGATTTTGAAACCTAAATGACAAGAATCAAGGAGAAAGCACAAAAATCATCCAGTTTTCAGAGCAGTTTCCCAGTGTAGTTTAATCAGAAGGCTTTAGCACAGTGAAAGCAATTGGATGAAACAGGAGTCTTGCAGGAAGCTGGCACTGGAAGAGGCTGGTGCTTTCTGGAGGCAGACACAGGAGCCAGAAGCCTGCACTGATTAGGGAGAAGACACTTCCTTTGGGAGAAAACATGGACACCTCCAGAAGCAACCCAGATAACACAGACTTTGATCTTAAAACATGGAGTGACGCTTGATTCCTGCTGGAAGATGTAGCTCCAGTAATTATTGCCTTGCAAGGGCAAAGGACAGATAAGTCTGTTGACACACAGACATTGAGAGAAAAGATTCCATGGGTAAAAAAGATGACAACCCATTCTCAGGCAGGACTATGAGTACTGCAGAGACACATGGGGTCACAGATGCAGAAAGGAGTAGTCTGTCACTGAGTGCTGAGCTGTGGTGCTCTTCCCCCCTCCTCATCTACCTCCTCCTCTTCCTCTCCTTCCTCCTCCCCCTTTCTCTTCCCCCTCTTCCTTTATTTCTAATACTGAGCTACGTGCCTGGCCCTGACTGGCTTCTCCTCCTCTTCCTGGGTGGTTGTGTTATGTATAGTGTGGCATGAACTTAGCATCTGGGTGGAGGGCTTGCCAGCGAGTTGAGTTCTGCTCTCAGATCTGTAGGGATGGCCTTGTGCCTTGCACTCGCCTGCTAATTCCAGCTCCCAGCTTCAGCCTGACCTAGCACAAGCCTCCTGGCTGCTGGCCTTTTTCAATTCTAAGAACACAGCTGTCTCCACCCTATCCATTCTCTTTCTCTTACCTTTTTAACTTCATATTCCAGAGATTAAGTTTTTAAACATTCGAGTTGTTTAGGTTCCAGCACCAACAGACCTGACAACTGACTGCTCATAAGCTGACATGAGCTAGACAACTTTTCCTCCACTAGAAGTCCCCCTGTTTAATAACAAGTCCTGTGTCTTCTGTCATTCTCCTGAGGGCCCGCCTACTGACCTCCTTTCTGGACATTCTGTGCAAACTGACCCGTGATGGCAAGAGTGTTAGTGAAGCAGTCCACACAGCTAGTGATGCAGTTTTCAGTACACGAGTCTAGCCAGTTCCCTAGGTTTTCCACATACTCATCCCAACATGGCTTTATGACGTGGTGCATCTCTGTTGGGAATTGAGCCTTCTGCTGTTCAGCGGCCAGCAGGCACTGAAACTCCACTTTGTCTGCCTCACCCAACTTGGCTATTGTTGGTATAGGGTGCGACATTGGCCTGTTGTTTTTTGAGACAAGGTCTTATGACATAGCCCAGATTACCTCAAACTTGTAATTCTCCTGCCTCTGCCTCCAAGGTACTGGAGTTACAGACATAAACCACATGTCCATCCATATCAACCTTTCATGTTGGGCCACTGACAGTCTTTTGGGGTCTGGTTGATGTGCTGTCTCTCATTTATGGGTCCACCTTCTCAGGCAGTCCTGTTTCCACTCTCTAAGGCCCGCCTGTGTACCAGGAGCAAGAGAGGCATTGTATTTGATCCTTTCTTTTCTTTTTTCCTTTCTTTCTTTCTTTCTTTCTTTCTTTCTTTCTTTCTTTCTTTCTTTCTTTCTTTCTTTCTTCCTTCCTTCCTTCCTTCCTTCCTTCCTTTCTTTCTTTCTTTCTTTCTTTCTTTCTTCATTTTTTTCTTTCCTTTTTTTTTGAGATAGTATCTCACTCTGTAGCCTAGGCTAGCCTTAAACTCATCACAATCTTCCTGGATCAGCATGAGTTATCACATCCAATTTGTATTCACTTCTGAATAAAGGTTGTTGACAGCCATCACATGAACACAGCCGGATGAGGATGTTGATATAATGTTGATAATTACTCTCTTTATCTTACTGTTCTTATCTTCATTGGCCAGTTTTATAACATTTTTATGTGTGTATGTATATGTCTACATGGGTGTCTATATTTGCCCATCTTGAATGTTCAGTTTTCCAGTCCACATTATCTTTGAATAAAGTTAACATCTAATAGTACTTCTGATTTTGTGCTGCTAGAAGACATCAACTGAATCCACAAAAAATTGTAAAGCCAGTCGAACATGTTTTGCTTAATACCAATTCTTGTACATGGCCACTATTGAATGTGAAACAAGAAGTATGTCTCAGAAATGTATAGAATCTAGTTGTGTGGGAAATGTTTATGTGCCTTAACAAGAGTAACAATGGCTGATGTTCCCAGAACATGTCAGACTAATAGGTTGGTGATGTCCTGCACCCTGGAAAGTGTCATGGAGATCACCATGGCTTCATTATGGTCACTTGTCATTCATTATCTCCACCTCCAGAAAACTACAGAGAATTTGACCATTCCTCCAGGGCATTTGGTAGAAGCTCAACTGACTTCTAGAAGGCAGAGTTCTTCCCAGGGTGGGTTTAGGGTTTTCTTTGGCTCTGGGTGTATCTTTTTGTAGATCTAAATAGTTTATGTGTATGTGTTCCTCGGAAATCCTGTTAGTTTTAATCATTTATTGTTATGCTTTAAGAATGTCACTCCCCAAAACTGTACCCTCCCATGATAATTAGTAGCTGGCTCTGATGTAGGGATTCTTCAGTTCTGACTATAGGTAAGATTCAAAGGTACAGAAGAAAAAAATCCATCACAAAGTTAGAATTTCAGACAGTTCTTAATTACCCTACTGCACAATAGGAGAGTCTTGACCAAACTAACATGATTTTGAATCTGGATAGCAGTTTATAGGACCCAGGAGTGATAGAAGAGGTTGTTTTGAATAAATTGTGCTTTCTTTGGCTTTGTCCATCTATACAGAATCACATTAAGCCTGTACAAGTCTTGGGGATGGGACACTCAAGTAACCCAGTTTTCTAATCCGTTTGTCAAGTGTCTGATTGTCAACTTGATTAACTTGATGGGATAAAGGAATGCCTAGGGTTTTAGTGAGGAACACCCCTGGTTGTAGTCATGAGGATATTTCCAGAGATGGTCAACTGAGGGAGGGATGGCTTTTGAAAGCTGTCAGCACCATTCCATGGGCTGGGGCTTGACAATGAGTGAGAAGGAAAAGGAAGATAGTTGAGTCCCCAGCACTCTCCCTCCCCGCTTCCTGGTCTGCTGAGATGCCATATATTCCTACCACCCACCACCATGGCTTCCACACCACAAAGGACTGTAGCCTCTCAAATCATGAATAAAAAGAAATTCTCCCCCTCCCCAAGTTACTCCTGGATAGATATTTGGTCACAAAAATGAGAAAAGGAACTACTAGAAAATAGGCCTCCAGAATGAGGGCTGCTGCTGTGGTGAAACCGACTGTGTGGTTTGTAGGAGCAATGTGGGAGAATTTGGACATACAGACCAGTATAACTCTAGAATGATGTAAGAAGAGCTTTAATGGGGCTTCCTGGTGGCAATGAGGAGGATCATAACATCAACAGAAATGTAAACCATAAGGACAGTCTTTCTGAGGAGATCAAGGACACACTGAACTAGACACCATTCATGCTATACTCTGGTAAACAAACAATCCGGCTGCTTTCTTCCCATGTTCTGCAAACTTGAGTGAGGCTGAATTCAAAAGTAATAGGCTCAGTTGGTGTCGGTGGTAGTGGGACAGAGACACTGCTCCATACTCACAGCTGAAGAAATTCCCTTCAGCTCTTAGGGACCTCCATCCAGGTAAAGTCAGAGTCTTGGCTTCATCGTAGTAAAGAATTTCAATGTAAGGCAGTGTGAAACAGAGCTTTTTAATATAGTTTTAAGCATGAGGATCAAGAGAAAGAGGCACTCTGGAAGAAAGACATACCTGACACCAAGGGTGTGGGCTTCTCAGAGTCTCAACGAAGCATATTCACAGTAGCTGCATATACTTTTTTCTTGGTTTTTGAAGTTATATCTCTAAGGGTTGCTAAGGAACCTAAATGACATAATAGGGCAGTTCCTGTGAATTGGATAGGATTAAAGCTAGCTAGGTAAAGCCTTAGGTTACAAGGGTTGCAAAGGAAATTTAGACCTAAACGTTTCAGAAATTGATATTTTGTTATATTGTGTGTATGAGTGCTTTGTTTACATGTATGTCTGTGCACCATGTGTCTGCAGTACGCTTGGAGGCCAGAAGAGGGCATCACATCTCCTGCAGTGAGTTACACAGGATTGTGAGCTTTCCTGGGAGTGCTGGGAATTGAATCTAAATCCCCTGGAAGGGCAGTCAATATTCTTAACCATTGCGCCATCTCTCCAGCTCCCAAAATGATTTTATTGTAAACAAAAAGTTCGGTCTTCTTTGTGGGATTCCCAGAAAATATCTCAGAAAGGATTTAGGCCATGCTTGAAGACCACATAAACTTAGGCCTTAAGTATGGTTCATTGTTAACATTCTCTATATAAAAGGAGTATAGCTTCGATGTCAACAACTGTCTTAAGTTAGGGTTTCTATTGCTATAAATAAATATGACCAAAAACAAGTTGTGGAGGAAAGGGTTTATTTGGCTTATACTTTCACAAATTAGTCCATCATTGAAGGAGATCAGGACAGAAACTCAAACACGGCAGGAACCTGGAGGCAGGAGCTGATGTAGAGGCCATGGATGGGTGCTGCTTACAGGCTTGCTCCGCATGGCTTGCTCAGCTTGCTTTCTTATAGAACCCAGGACCACCAGTCCAGGGATGGCACCACACACAGTGGGCTGAACCCTCCCCATTAATCCCTAATTAAGAAAATGTTCTGTAGGCTGGCCCACTGCCCAATCTTATCTCAATTGGCATGTTCTTCTCTCTGATGACTATAGTTTATATCACATTGACATAAATCTATCCAGTACAACAACCTTCACAGAAAAGGTTAATTATTTGAAATTATTTTTTACACTTATTTATTTCTGTGGATGTGCAAGTGTGTGTGTGTGTGTGTGTGTGTGTGTGTGTGTGTGTGTATGTGTGTGTGTGTGCCTGTGGAAGTCAGAGGGCCACCCGCAGGAGTGGTGGCCCTTCCACTCTCCTTCACCATGCTGGCACAGGGGTTGAAATCAGGTCATCAGGCTTTGTGATGGGTGCCTTTCCCTGTTGAGACATCTCACTGTCCCTGTGCTGGAAGTTTTGATTCTCAGCTGGCAAGAGGCTCTTTCCTCCTCATGGGTCTCATAATTGTCTCTGCCTCTCTATCCTACTTCCTTTGGCAAAGGAAATTTCATGACTCACAGTGTTCAGCTAGGGCATGGTATTACTGGGTACATTTACCCAGGTTTATAGTGGCATAGAGCAGAATGATATGAAAAATATGGAGTTTTGTGAAGAAAGGAATTTGAACCCAGTTAAATTTAAGAACAGAGTTAGTGTCAAGAAAGTTTCTGTGATTGTTCAGGAGAATGGCATCATTGAGGAAGAGTGTTGGACTTTAGGGAAGGTGCAGTGAGGATGAGACCCTATCCACTAAAGGCTCCAGATTATAATAATGCAAATTCATTCACAAGTAGAGGGTCTGAAAGCATCCAGCCTTCAGTGTACTCTTCTGGAAAGCAGTTGCCAAGGAAAGATGCCGGATCCAATACATAGAAGTCACTCTAGTTGTGGTCCCAGAGAGCCAGTCAGCACGCATGTGTAAAGGAGTCATAGAGCTTTGTACCAAGGTTCCTGGAGCCAATAAGAGTTACCATGGATGTGTAAGTTGCATAGAGTTTCTGAATGGGTTGTGAGTGGAGCTCTGAAAGTGATGCCTAGGTTACAATGGAGAAAGTGGGCTATCCACTGAAGGGAGCCACGAGCTCGAAATAGAGCTAGCATAAGAGAGGTGTATTAGTTCAGGTTCTCAAAGGGAACAAAAGTGATAAAATGGATGTATGTCTATATTAAAAGGGGACTTGCTAGCCCGATTACAGACTGTGTCTAGTGAAGTCCAACAATGACTTTCTTATGACATCAGACCATGAGGCTGGATGTCAGCAGTCTCAGTCTGGCACTGGAGTCCTAGAAGATTCAGCTGATGATCTTCAATCTATGTCAGAATCTCCAAGAAGTTAGTTCTGAAATGCAGGCAAAGGAATGCCTCAATGACAGAATGGACAGTGATAGCCAGAAACAGAATACCAAAAGCATCTTTTTCCCATGTCCTTTTATGTGGGTTGCTCCTAGAAGGTATGACTCACACTTAGATAATCTGATCAGGCAAATCCTTCGCAGGCATGCTCAGCAGCTTGGGGTTTAGTTGATTCCAGTGGACAACCAAGATTAGCCTTCACGGGGGGCCATATGTGATTCAGGCCCCAGTGCTGGAGGGATGGATCTTCCCAAGATATTAGAAGCCAGATGATTCCACCATGAGCCAAGATGCCAGACAAGAGGTTTCAGGGGTTTGTGCTTGCCCTACAAGGTTTTGGTCTTGCTTATCTTTCCTTATTATCTTCTGACTCCCCCTCTAATATACGTTGAAAATATATAACAGTTTTTAAAAACTGGGACTCACAGCTAGGAGTTTGTCTTGAATCTCGGAGTGACTTTGGACTTTCAAACAGTGTTGGAACTGTAAGACTATGGGGAGTTTTGAATTTGGACTGAATGCATTTTGCATTATGAGATGGTCATGAGCCTATGGGGGCTAGAAGCAGCTTATGGTTTGCATGTAAAATGTCCCAACAGGTCGATATATTTGAATACCTAGTCTCCAGGGGGTGGTAGTGGTACTATTTGGGGAGGTTATGGAACTTTAAGAGGTGGCAACTAGGTGAAGGAAGTGAGTCATTAGGGCCAGCCTTGAGATTAATTGTCAAGCTCTGTTTCCTGGTTCCCTGAGGTGTGAGCGAGGAGCCTCCATATGCTTCCACTGTCATGGAGCATCCTGTCCCAAGCCTTCCAGCCTATGATGAATTGTATACCTTCGAGCCAAAATCCTATGAGCCAAATAAGTCTCTCCTCAATGTAGCAGCAGGGGAGGTAAGCAACAGAGTGGTGGTGTTGCAATATGAGTGAAGACAGAGGAGAGCAATGTGTCAAGTTAATACTCAGAGCGTGTAAGATCTGAAGGGTGTTTTTGTGGGACTTGCCGTATTGACACACATTTTCACATCTTTGTTTTCATTCACATGTCTCCCTTGCCCTCTGTCTTCATGTGTCCAAGTCTTACCCACTCTTCAAGGACCAGTTTAAATGCCTCATTATAAAAGAAAGATTTCCAAATGCATCTCATTTCTTTGTTCTTTGAAATTTTGTGGTAAGTTGCCTTTACTTCTTGTCAACAACAGTCACTTTAGACCCTTATTCTAATCCTGTTATTCACCTGCATGTACCACACAGTGAAGAGGGATTCAGACTGCCTTCATTTGCTAACCTAAGCTTTAAACTCAGTGCACATAAGCAGGATGTATTTGATGTAATTTTGTAAGTTATTGGGCATATAAGAGGATATGACTACTATGTTGAGATTCAAAGAAGTGATGTTCTGCTTTGGTTCATGAGGAAAACCTATGTTGTTGTTATTTTGAGACAGGGTCTCACTATGTCATCCTGTAATTCTCTATGTAGACCAGGTTGGCCTCCAGTTCTCAGACTCACGTGCTTCTGACTTCTGAGTTCTGGGAATAAAGGCATATGCCACTATGCCTGGCTCATGGGGGAACCCTAATGGTGATCTAGTCCCTGATCTGCTTCAGGAGCTGTGCAAGTCAGATCTCTACATTTAGTCAGATTTTAAAAACACTTTCTTAAAACGCCATCTTATAGTCACTAAAATTGAGTACAAGAACTTAAGAAAAGTTTTCAAGGTTGCACAGGTAGTGAGTGATGAAATCAAACTTTGACTCAAGGTTTAGCTAGCCATACTGTAGTCTCCCACTGTGCCATCCTGTGCCTCATCTCCTTTCTGCATACCCCTCTGAAGCCTTTTTACCAAGGTTTCCCTGTCTGGTCACAAGGACACCTCCATCGGTGATTGCTCCCACCAAGCACATGTTAGCCCTCTGATTCCTAAAGAACGGGTTCTACAGATGTTCTCAGGATCAGCCCTAATATTTCTATTACCATTTTTGAGACGACAAGTAGAGTTTAGTATATGTAAATTGAGTAATGAGCACTGAAAAGTGAATAAAATGCAGACTGTTCCCTGACCTGAAAAAGTATACCTTGTAGTATTCAAAGGTATCCAGAGAAGCAGAATCAAGAGAATATGTGTGTGTGTGTGTGTGTGTGTGTGTATACATGTATTCATCCTCCCCCCACTTCTCTCTGAATGAAAGAAACACTTACTCCAAGGAATTGACACCTGGGATTATAGAAACTGAAACATATGCTATCTGCAAGACACCCAACTTACTGGAAATCTGGGGATATTATCACTATTACAGCTCAAATCCAAGGGCATTCTATTGACAGAATTTACTTTTTTTCATAGAACCTCAGGGTCACCTCCTTCAACACAGTCTTTAACTGACTGAATAAGACCCACCTACAATATGAAGGATAATCTGCTTTTCATAAAATCTACTGAATGAAATATTAATCTACAAAATGCCTAAATCTGAATGGAGACTTCAGGATTTTTGATACTAGGATTACAGTCTGGAAGTATTCACTGGCTCAGTTCCTTTCTAGAAGGAGAGGGCATAGCTATAGGGTCTTCCTTTACTATGTGGGGAATTTGGCTAGCATTACCTTATTTTATTATTATCTGAGAATTTCATACACGTACACGATATATTTTGATGATATCCACATCCCCCTCTTACTTCCCACAGAGCTCCCTAACATGTCCACCCCCAATTCATGTCCCTTTTTAATTTTTGTTTTTGATAACCCACTGAGTCCAATCCAGAACCAATATGTGCACAGGTGTTGGGCCATCCACTAGAATATGGAGTCACACTTCCAAAGAAAAATGACCCTCCCTCTCCCCGTAACCATCAAGGTCAACTGCCAATAGCATCTCAGTTAGGGGTTGGGGCTTGTGAACCACTCCCTTATGCTGGAAATGCTGGAATGTTGACTGACTTGATCTTATATAGTGTTTCCGTAGACGCCTACGGCTCCTGTGATCTCATGAGTGCAAGGACTGTGTCATGTCCCTAGGTCAGAATTTTACAGCTCTCCTCCCCATCTTCCAGCTCTTACATTCTTTCCATTCTCTCTCCTGTGATATTTCCTAAGCCTGGTATGGGGTGGGGGTGGGAGGAATGTTGATATAGCTGTCTTATTTAAAGCTGAAGATTCATTGTCACTTATTTTCAACACTGACCAGTTATGAGTCCCAGCATTAACTGGTGGCCACACAAAAAGAAGCCTCTCTGATCAAGGTTGAGAGCAACACAGATCTATGAGAACAAACATAAATAGTTAGAAGGCAGTTTTGCTAAGTGGCTTTTCATTATCATGTCAATTATGCCAAGTAACTCTCCTGTTACACACAAAATGGAGGCCTGCTCAAGATCACGTCACTGATGGGTGGGTCACCAGGAATCAATGCAGGTCCTCTGCTTCCTAGTGACCTCAGCCACCATCAGTGATGGTACAGTTATCTTTCCATAGAGACCTCAGATGCAGATTCAGGTGGCCCTGTTCCAGGCTGGTGCTACAGGCACATCCTGGGGGATCCTATGCCTCTCATAGTTGATACATCTTTCCCTGCCATGCCCAGCACAGTGAGTGGCCCCTAAGGTTCCCAGTGAATATCTGTTAGATAAATAAATTGCTCCATGTACTGACAATTATATCTATAAACAATATTTTATTTTTATGAATAAATAAAGCCTAAATTTTAGGGGTATCTTTTGGCCACACAAATCATCTTTCTTGAAGAGAATGAGCGTGTATAGAAATTTCCAGGTCTCTGTGCCCATTTTAACTTTATGGTTTCTCAGCTGTGAAATGCTGGTCTGTGCACTTTGTAAAGCAGGGGTCGGTCCAGTGGCAGCTATGATAGCATCTAGATCTAAGGATGCTGAAGTCTTTCATTGTCAGTTCAAAGCATTTTACCTAAAAAATAATACCTTGCGACCTAGATTCAAGTTTAAGGAGCACAGCTGCTGTCCTGGCACTTGAGATCAGTGGCAAGAGGATCACAAAGTAAAGGCCAGCTTGGTCAACCTAGTGTGGTCTCGTCTTAATAAAACTTAGGGCTGGGGTATAGTTCCAGTGAAGGAGTGTTTGCCTCTTATGCATAAGGCCCTGTGTTCCATCTCCAAGAATGGAAAAAAAAGAAAGAGAATTAATTAAATAAACTAGTAATCAAACACTTTCTCTAAAGACAGAGTTAAGGGGAAGTTTTCAAATATTTAGGCAATTCTTTACAATGAAGAGGCCATCACCGTATATTTAAATACAACTATGTAGATATATCTGGCCTGTATATCATATATATAATGGCTGGAGTATTCAGTGTGTCCCACAACCCATCTGCTAAATGCTTAGTTACCAGTTTGCCTCAATGTTGGAAAGTCGTGAAACCTTCGGAAGGTGTGATGGTCCTCTTGACTATTAACTTGATGATGAGATTCAGAATCTTCATGGACCAAATCTCTGGGCATGTCTGTGGAGAATTATCTGGATTAGGTTTGTGGAGATGGAAAGGACTGTCCTAAATGCGGGCTGTACCATTCCATGGGCTGAGCCTAGGACTGAATAGACAGGGGAAAGTGACCTGAGCATAGGTATTCATTGCTGTTTCCTGACAGTGGAGGTCATGTGACCAGCTGTCTCCTGCCCCTGTTGCGGTCCGTCCTTCCATGATGGACTGTACCTCTTGGAACTATAAGTCAAGTAAACTTTCCTTCCATGGGGAGTTGCCAGGTATTCTGTTATAGCAACAAGACAACTAATACAGAAGGTGATGCCTTGTGGAAGGAAGACAGGTGCTTGGCAACATCTCCCTGAAGCAAATTTGGGGCCCTGGCTTCCTCCTCTTTGCTTCCTGAACACCGTGAGGTGAGCAGCTTTCCTCTGCATGTGCTTGCTGCCACCATGCCTTGCCTGCCTTGCCATCGCCCAAAGCAGCGCAGCCAACCAGACTGAAGCCTCAGAAGTCACTAGCCAAATTCAATCTTTCTTCATTTTGAATTGACTTTTATAAGGTATTTCTTCCTGGGTGACAGAAAGTTGACTAATGCAGTATGTGTGTGCTATGAATCTGGAAACAGTAGTCAGAAATTGGAACACCCAAGACAAGTCCACTGGAATTGGTTAAAATGTGCATGTTGACCCTGTGAGGTGGTAGGATTTACACCCTCCACAAGTCCAGCAAAGCACAAGCTTTCTCATTCTAGACTCTCTTTCCTACTTTCCTTATAATTTATATGCTTTGAATGCTTGCCTTGCACTGTTACACAAGGACCTCAATTAGCAAACTAACTATAAAATCAGGGATAAAATGCAAAGGAAAGTCCCACTGTTATGGCCCATTCTTATATGTTGTTCTGTGTCTATCACATACAAAATTTCTAGATGTTACTTGCTTTTGATAAAAGTTTCATTTGTGTAAAACTATGGCCCTGTTAGGGGAATGCCATCATTCTTTCAGGCCTAAGTCATCTGTAGTCAGTAATAATACTACTTATTTTTTTCTCTTCAATAAGAATCAGATCATTTTCTGTGGACCTCCAGCTCCCACCTTTTGAAGGGTTGTGGAGTGCAGGAGAGAGGAATGAGGAAATGATAGATAGATAGAAAGATAGAAAGAGACAGAGACACAGGATAGCTTCAGGAGGGCCCTGGATCAATACCCAGTTGCCCAGAGGTTTATTCAAAAGGGATTTTTATAATATACTAAGGGAAGATGCTGTGGGATGGTCTTTATGTCAAACATGTTGCTTATTGGTCAATAAATAAAACACTGATTGGCCAGTGGTCAGGCAGGAAGAAGTATAGGCGGGACAAGGAGGAGAGAATTCTGGGAAGTGGAAGGCTGAGGAGACACTGCCAGCCGCCGCCATGACAAACAGCATGTGAAGATGCCGGTAAGCCACAAGCCATGTGGCAAGGTATAGATTTATAGAAATGGATTAATTTAAGATATAAGGACAGTTAGCAAGAAGCCTGCCACGGCCATACAGTTTGTAAACAATATAAGTCTCTGTGTTTACTTGGTTGGGTCTGAGCGGCTGTGGGACTGGCAGGTGAGAGAGATTTGTCCTGGCTGTGGGCCAGGCAGGAAAACTCTAGCTACAGGAAGAGGCAAAAGACCTCCCTCTTGTAAGATCAAGGCACATCATACAGCCAAGTGTAGACCCTTCCAAACACCTGGTAACCACGCCTATGGCCAAATCATTCTGTTATGCAGCCCTGCTGGGTAAAACTAGCCCAGATTCTCTAACCCTGAGGAAGGTCTCACTAGGAAGCCTCTGTGGACCACCACAATTTTCATTGCTATTTTTCTCTTTAATGACACAGCCAAAGAACCAGAGAGCCAGGAAAAGATCACAAAGGACTTGGCAGGCCAGGAGTGGGCCTGGCACTTCATGTAATCTTTTGTTCTGTTTTGGTGCTGGGGACTGAACAAGGACATTTGCAGGCAGGGCACCTGTTCTCCCATTTACCTACATACTTACTGCTTAGCCTTTGTTTTTGAGACAGGGTCTTACTGTGCATCCTAGGGTGGCTTCAAACTTAGCTCACTATGCATCCCAAGCTGACTTGCCCAAGATCATACAGTAAGTAATGGAAAACTACTAGATTACGTCCTATCTTTGTGTAAACTTGGTAGCTATGACTTAATGCTACTGTGGTGATTGGAAGTTTCTGGCATGAAGTTTGAGGGAGTAAGTTCAGTGGTAGAACTTACAAGTGTGAGATTCTGGCTGCTACCACTACTAGTTACCAAGTGAAATGAATACGAAATAAAATGAATTTGAGAAGATTCGTGAAGGACACATGTGGCCTAATTTGCTAATGTTATATTAATGGTTCATCTCACTGTAAGGCAATTGAAGCAATCAATAAAAAGTCTCACACCGATGTTGTTAAATTAGTGAAATCAGGGCTTCCATGGTGGAATACATGCCGTGTGGCCAGGCTGGCCTCAGACCTCTGGCTTCTGTGATCCCCTGCCTCAGCATTTGAATAGCAACTTGTAACAGGTAAGAAACTACATTCTTTAAGCAAAACATAAATAATAATTGTTTTGTGATTTTTTTCATCCTTTCTATTCTTATTAGCTTGCTTTTCCCAGTCTGTCATACTTGACCAACATTTCTGGAGCCTGGATCCTGCTGTCCAGGGCTGATGAGTCTATCACCACTCTAATGGGAGGAACACAAGACTATTTCCTAGGGGATGTGAGAGTTCTGAACGAACAGAGTTATGTCACAAAGCAAAATTATCTACCATTTCCTCTTCTAGGGAAGCTTAAATTCCCATTAAGAGTAAAACTGGAGCTGAGGATGGTGGCATACTCCTATAACATGGGAGAGCTAGGAAGGAAGATTACCACAGGTTCCAGGCCAGTTAGGGTTACACAGCAAGGCCCCATCTCAATAGCAAATCAAACAACTGCAAAACAAAACAATAAAAATTAAGAGTCAGGAACCAAACACATGTCAAGAGTGGGAGTGTGAGGAGAGAATGAATGGAAATCAATAGGGGAGGGTGGGAGTGTGAGGAGAGAATGAATGGAAATCAATAGGGGAGGGTGGGAATGTGAGGAGAGAATGAATGGAAATCAATAGGGGAGGGTGGGAGTGTGAGGAGAGAATGAATGAAAATCAATAGGGGAGGGTGCACTTTAAAACAAGAAGCAGGAACTGCTAGTTTGCCTCAGACCCTGCATGTGTGAGGCTTGGTCTTCAGTCCTGCAACAAAAAAACACAAAAACAAAACAAAGCAAAACAAAACAAAAACCCCAAAGGGGACATGTTATCAGAGAGTGGTTATCCAAAAGCATTTTAAAATTATTGTTATGTGAAATTAAAGCTCTCATACAATGTGCATTTGGTTGAAGTTCAGTTGCCTTTGTATCTTATGCAGAGCCAGAAAAGAAACAAAGCAGTTGAAGTGCTGGAAAAACTGCACAGTGACTACAGGATGTCCTGTTACATTATCTGGTGAGGCAGACCCATGACTCACGATACAGTTTGACACATCGGAAATGGGTTTATTGTACATCGTTCTTCTCCTTCATAAATATTAAACACATAGATTTGATGATAACAAGCTATATTTGTCCTAATCTAAAAGCTTCTGATGCAACTCTTTTTGAAGAGAAAGAAACTTTAGACTTATTGATGATGATAACAAAAAATACAGAAGCCTCAAGCCAAACTGTCTCCAAAGCCCCCCAAGGTCCTTCGTTTCCCCTTCTGAAGTTGAGAATAATAGATGGTGTGGAGAAGTTGTCCTTTGACCAACCTCTGCATTTTACCATGGTCTTCCAAAGCTGGGACAGCACTTGCTCAACTATAAGCCTTCCAGCCCTTTACCCAGAGCAGAAGGATGTGCTGTGGGTGGACGTGGAGCTCAGTGGCAGAGTGCTTGCCTACCACTCTCAAGTACTGAGGAAAACCAGGGATATATTTAAAAATATATCCAGTAATTGAATAATAATAATCACAAACATAAATTCAATAATAATACTCATATAATCATAAAAAGGGATCACAGTATTTTCTCATTGTGAAGATGTAAAACAAAATTTAATGCATTCGATTCTGCAATCCTTTGAGAAATGAAACTAAATGAAGAAGAACAGATGGAGGAGGAGCCATTTTCCTCTTCTTAAGATGGCAGTGCTCTTTCAGGAGCCTCAAATGTCTGCTGTGCAGAGACACTCCTTGACTCCAAGGCCTCAGAGAACCTCAGTCTCTACTCTCAGTAGACACTGAACACGAAGGCACATTGTTGTTGTTTTTTGGTTTTGTTTTTAAGGCAAGGTCATATTCTGTAGTTCAAACTGGCTTGGAATTCACTACGTACCTAAAGCTGGTCTCAAACTTAGAGTCAGCCACCTGCCTCAGCTTCCCAAGTGCTGGAATTACAGGTGGAAGGGACAGCACCAAGCTACTGAGCCACATTGTTTGTAAAAATAAATAATTTTGTAAAGAAAGAAGATGTCCTTCAGTCCTGTCACTGAAATTGATAATGATAAAAATTTAGCCTTATTCTTCTATGTTTCATCCATATGCAGATTTTGACCTAGTTTTCTTTCTTTGTGTGTGTGTGTGTGTGTGTGTGTGTGTGTGTGCATGCTCAGGGCATATGTGTACAAATATATGTGTATGCATATGGCTATGTATGTAGCAGTATGTGTATGTAGTGAAGAGTGTGTATAGGACTACACATGCACACAGATGTGTGAGTGTAGTGTATTTGTGTGGGAAAGATATGTAGGTATTCAAGGGTGTTTTTAAGGTAAGAATGTATATGTGGAAGTGAGCTATCAGTAAACACTACAAGCTTGTGTATGTTTATGGAGGAATATGTATGCAGTGATATACTGGGTTGTAAAGACATATGTTAATTTATGTAAATGCATATACTTGTGTGCATGGGTAATATTCTGGGGAAAATGTTATGGAAGATGAACTGGCTATGAGAAGAGTTATGATGACATTGGAAGGTAAAGACACAGGACCAGGGAAGCTGGATTAGGCAGAGCCTTCAGATCAAGAACAAGAGTTGAGACATCACTGACAACAGGGGAGTTGCTGACCCCCATCTAGTAGGGCAGGGAAGGAGGAGAATCCATAGAAGATACTCTGAGGAATCACCCCAACCACAATGCTTCTGGTGATTTGATGGTTGGTTGGCCTTAGGGACAAATCTGATTATTGGAGGACAGGAACCTGGTTCCTTTAGACATGGGGGTTGCTGCTAAGGAAAGTATAGACTCAAATTTCTATCCATCTCTTCTTTTGTTTTTGATATAGGGTCTCATTCCATTGCCTTTGATGGCCTGAAACTTTCTGTGTAGACCGAGCTAGCCTTGAACTCAGAGATCTACCTGCCTTTGCCTTTCTAGTGCTGGGATTAAATGTTTGTGCCACTGTGCCTTGGATCTACTCTATCTCTTAAAAGCTTGGGAAGTAATGAACTCAGTGAAACTTGAGTATATTTTAAAAATATTGTTTTTATCGTTAATATGTGGATCCCAACTTACTCATGTTACATACATAATCTATTATTAAGCTATATCCCTAACTCTAAGTGTTTAATTTTAAATGGAAATAAGATTCTGTAGAAGTGATCTGGTGATTTAATCAGACAGAGCACAAATGACTTAGTATAACTTGATTCATGGGAAATTCTAATGGAGAAAGTAGAAAAGGAAGAAGAAAAGAATGGGGATTTACAAGGATTCCTTGTTTGGTAAGGAAATGAGCCTTTTCTGACTCCAATCCTTCAATCCATTTCTACTGTATCTAATTCAGAGTCTAAGCTTGAGTGTTTTCAGACTGCAGGGAATAACATTTTCTACACATAGACATGGGGATTTGACGCAGGTTATTCTCTGCATACAACACTCACGTGTATGAAAGCATTAAGTAAATAAACAACCATGCACAGAAGTGATGAGTTTGTGGTAGGGAAAAGGCAGTGTCCTTTCGTTGGTGTGGGATAGTGTGAGTCAGCCATTCCAGGGGGATGCTGTCTACTCAGGATGATTCCTCATTTAGTGACAGGCAAAGGATGAACAGCAAATACATCTCCAGGTCCAAGAGTTATGTGCCATGACCAGATCTCAGTTTAGTGTGAAAAGTAAAGTAAAATGAAACATTGATGGCCCGTGTGATCTACTGTGTCACTATAGGGGTCAATGAGATGTTTCATCAGCAGTAATTGATTCTAGTTTCCTATAGTTTGCATGTTTTTTTTTAAATTTGTATGTTGATAGTATTTGGAGAATGGGTATTTAGTAGATACTTAAGGTTGGATGAAGTCATGAGGACAGGGCCTCTGTAAGAGTATTAATGGCTTTATAAAAAGCTAAGACATAGTTTCTCTGCATTTTAAAAATTGAGTAGGGTGTGTGTGTGTGTGTGTGTGTGTGTGTGTGTGTAAGTCACAAGACAACCTCACATGAACAACATGCAGTTCACCTTCTTTTGGGTGGAGTAGGATGGGGACAAAGTCTCTTATTGGCCTGGAGCTCACCAAGTATCCTAGGCTGGAGGGCCAGTCAGCCCCAGGGAGTGAGTCACCTTTCTCTGTCTCCCCAGCACTGGGATTGCAAGCATGCAGCACTGCACCTGGCTTTTCCTTTTACATTGGAGTTAGGGATGGAACTCAGGTGTCCCTGCTTGCAACACAAGCACGTCAAAGACGGTGTGGCTGATACTGGCCTGGAATTTACTTGTAGCCCTAGGCCTAATCTCAGATTTTTCCATTCTGCCTCAGCCTCCTGTGTGCTGGATTACAGATATGCACCTTCATGACTTAATCCCGTCAACAGAAGCTAGAGTTGAGCACTTGCTGTGTGTTTGCTTCTCTGATATGTGGAAATGATCCCTACTTTTAGCTGTGGAAATTGAATCTCAGGAAGACAGAATTTCCTGGGATGCCCCCAGGGGGGCAGGTGGTAAAGGCCAGCCTCAAGCCTCCAGCCTCTGGCCTAACTTTTCTGTAGCATACTCTCACCCACAGCTTGGGGGTTGACCCATAGAAACTGTTAGGAATCTATCCTGAACAGAAACTCAACATAAGAGAGGGGAACAAATAACACGTTTGTTTTTAGGAGCTCAGGATTCAAATGAGTATAGGCTGTCCTCCCCCAAATTCACCTCTTCAGCTAGCTTTACATAATATTCTCTACCCCAAATGCTGACTTGTTAGAATACTGAAACCCAAAGGACAGGAATAACTCTCTGCAGTTTTTCAAGCATTGTGTCACAGAAAAGAGGAGGCTTAGAGAGAAAATAGATGGAATACCTGGCTGACCAGTAAACCGACTTTTAAATTCAAGGTAAGATGAATGTTGTCTGCAATGGCTGTATGCAACTGTAGCCTCAGCTATTTAGGAGGCTGAGGTAAGGGAATTGCTCCAGCCTAGCAGTTTGAGACTAGCCCAGGCAACAGAGTAAGACCTGGTCTAAAAACAAGCCAAACATCAAACAACAAGACAGACAGGACCAAAAACAATGCAACGAAACTAAAAACGCTCCTGAGCTTAAACAAAACAAAACAGCACACGAATTTTCCCTTCTAAATAGAACTCTCTGGTTGATGTTGAGGCTGATCTTAAGTTTCGGTCTAATGAACATTTCTTTTTTTTTTTTAAGAGAGACAGAAATAAACCAAAATAAACGTGTTTCCTGCCCACTTCAGTTTAAGTAATCAAAAATAAAGAGAAACTTTCAGTTAGACACTGAACCGAATGCTGTGAAACAAGGGATTTCTGAGTGAGGAGACCTCACAAATATGCTGGTTTAGCTTGCACTTGCCATCAGGGCACCATGAATGAATTAATATAGTGAAATGAATTATTCTGAAAGGACATTGCTCAAGATAACAACACTGTAAATATAGAAAAGAAGGAATGCATGAACTGAAGGCAGATGTAACAATTGCACAAATATAAAGGGCCTTAGTCTGATGGGTGGGAAATACAACAGTGTTTTGTTTTGTTTTTTTAATCTCTCTTTTTTATTTTATTAAATTTTCTATTCATTTTACATACCAACCACAGATCCCCTCTCCTCCTTCCCCTACCCCCCAGCCTTTCCCCCCAACCCACCTCCCATTCCCGTCTCCTCCAAGGCAAGGTCTCCCATGGGGAGTCAGCAGAGCCTGGTACATTCACTTGAGGCAGGTCCAAGCCCCTCCCCTTGCACCAAGGCTGTGTAATGTGTCCCACCATAGGCAATGGGCTCCAAAAAGCCCACTCATGTACCAGGGATGGATCCTGATCTCACTGCCTGGGGGCCCCCTAAACAGTTCAAGCTAAACAATTGCCTCACCTATCCAGAGGGCCTAGTCCAGTCCCATGGGGGCTCCTCAGCCACCAGTCCACAGTTCATGGGCTTCCACTAGTGTGGCCGATCATCTCTGCACGTCCTCCCATTATGATCTCAATGTCCCTCACCTGCAGAATCTCTCCTCTCTCTCATCAATTGGATTCCTGGAGCTCAGCCTGGTGCCTGGCCATGGATCTCTGCATCTACCTCCATCAGTCACTGGACAAAGGCTCTATGATAACAACTATAGCCTGTGTCTTTTTATAGGTAAATCGAAACCATTGATATTAATGGGTATTAATGACCAGTGATTGTTAATTCCCGACAGTGTTTTTTAAAGTATATTTTCTTGCTCACTTATTTTGTTAAAAATCTAATGTCTCTTGATTTACAGTATATTGGTGTTAAGTTTCAAACCTGGGACAAATGGTTGAGGGGCCTATTTAATATATATCAAATCAGACTTGACCGCCAGGTTCTCCCAGAGTCTCTTTTGGGCTTCCTTGATGCTGCACCTGGTTCCCCACCACCACCACCATCACGTGGCACAGCTCAGTCCGGCTGTGTCCACCCTGGACTCTCCCAGTGTCCCTGCCTCTGGTTTTATGTTCTTCCATGTATCTACACTAAACTTTCTCCTCCGTCATACTGAGGAGCAGTCATGTCCTTCCTTTTTATTTTTTGTTTTCATTCAGTTGGGTTTTGCCTACTGTAGCTTCTCTCTGGTGACCTTGACTGAACTACATCTCCCCCAAACTTACATGTTGAGTCTCTGAAATCCCAATATTTCATATTATGACTCTATTCATAAGCAGGGTCTTTAAAGAAGAAACTAAGCTAAAATCAAGTCATAATATTCTCCTAAGAACAAAAAACTGGGGGGGGGGGGGAGATATGGCTCAGTGGTTAAGAGTATGTGCTGCTCTTGCAGAGGACCTGAGTACAGTTCCTAGCACCCATGTTTGGCAGTTTACAACCACCTGTACCTTCAGATCCAAGGAATATGATACCCATACACAGAAAACAGTAAAATAATTTTAAAAATAAAGAAATATCATTGTCTAAAAGGACACAGGGCTCTGCAGGAAGAGACCATTTTGGGGTGTGGGCTCAGTAAATACGAGACAAGGTCAAAACAGTCAGAAGTGAACTTTAAAACTGGACAGGAACAGCACCAGAAGGCCACCCTCGAGGAGACTCTGTTGCCACAGCTCAGCCAAATTTAATATAAAATAATGAAAGCAACACATTGCAACAAATTATAAGTTGTAGAATAAGCAAGAAACCATGAGTCATGATGATATTTAAATGGAAAGGAGCTAGTACTTGATAATATGATTATTAATTATAAAGGAGAAATGAGGAATGAAAGAACCTGGCAGACATTTTCATCATGGGTTCAGTGTAACAAGGCAGTCTGGGAACACCTCAGGACACAGGACACAATAGCACTTCTGTGATGTTTTGCCAGAGACAAAGCCTGAGAGAAATCATCAGAAGATACATCAGGCAGGGTCCTTTCTACAAAATAACTGCCTTGTATGCCCCAAAATGTCACTAAGGAGGACAGAGGCACTATACTAGACTCACTATGATGCCTCATGTTGGGTATGGGATCTTTGCTTTAAAGGACATTGGTTGGGATGGATGACTGGTAAAGCCTGAAAGACCCATCAAGTTAGTTAGATATAAGAAAGGTATTAAAGTCCCAGGAGCCCAGGCCTCTAGCATGCTGAGTGAGTGTACTATCTCTGAGTCCCCACCCTAACTTCCCAGGTTTCATAGTTGCTTGTAGTTTTATAGGAATCACATATGCAGTAGTCAAGGGTCATAGCATTTTGGTGCAGGCCTTTTCATAACTGAAATGCATAATACAAGCAGATCAGGAGATGACTGCTATTGAAAAAGAGAGTTGTGTTGTGGTATGGTGGTACCTGCCCACATCTCTAGCACTGGGGAGGCTGTGGCAGGAGGGTTGGAGGCTTCAGGAAGAGAAGGAGGAGGAGGAGAAAGAGGAGGAGGAAGGAGAGGAAGAGGAGTTCTGAGGAAGAAGAGTTCTGTGAGTTCCCAAGACGGGGAGCCATGCAATGGGAGGGAATGGGCAGGGCACACAAGGAAGCACAGGTAAGTCAGGAGGCCGAGGGAGCAGGACCCTGTGGGTTAGAGATTTTTCTATGGTTTTCATGAGAAAGAACAAGCACAGCAGGACCAGCAGGCCTAGAAAGGCGGGGAAAGCAGTCTCAAGGACGTACAGCTGTCCCTAGTCAGTTGCCTGGCCTTGGGGTGACAGAGCAAGGGGACTGTGGCCCATAGAGTGAGAGTTGGAGTGTTGGTCATAGATTGGTTGTTTGAACAAGGAGAGCTTCCTGGTCAGGCAGTGGCTCTTGCTAGAACTAGCTAGGTGTGAAATCTGCAGTCCTCTCAGAACCAAGGCCCTAGATGTCACAATGTGAGAGTACAAAAAAAATAGAGGACATAGTCAACACAGACGAGTAACAGGCCAGCAACTTAGTGTCTGATGACCAGGGTGGGAGTTTATATCATACCCGCAAGTTTTCATAGAAATTAAAGACTTTTACTTTTTATTCATTTAAGATTATATTGAAATTAGGAGAAAAAAAAGAGAGAGAAGAATTTACAGCAATATCCCTAACTTTCCTCCCAAACATTGAGAGGATGTTTTACTTGCTTTGCATATTTCAAGGGTCCAGAGCACTCTGGAACATGGCATAAACTAAATGCAAGTAGAACAAGAGTTACCTACTAGTTAATGGACAGGACTTGTTTCCTCTTCTGTGTAGTTACCCTGTGAGCTCCCCATCAAGTCCCATCCCCTCTATTCATATGAGGGATGCTGCTTTTTTCTCTTAAGTAAAAGTCCATTTTACTCTTGAGATTTTCTATCAAGTATGAGCAGGAAGATATAAGACCCAAATCCCTTCACTTTGAGGGGCTGGGGAGATGGCTCAGTTGGTAAAGGGCTTGCTACACAAGCATTTAAGTTTGGTCCCTAGCACCCATATAAAAAGCCAGGTGTGGCCATGCTTGCCTACAACTCCAGTGCTTGGGAAGGCAGAACAGACAAGAAGGTCCCTGGAGCTCACTGGCTAGTCATTCTAGTTCAAGGTTCAGTGAGAGACCTTGGATCAAACACTGAGGTGGAGAACAATCTAGGGAGATACTCAACATGTGTGTGTGCATCCTCACACAGCTGCACAGATACACATTAATACACATGTACTCACAAAAGAAAAACATAATTTCATGCTGGCTTTCCTGTTGCTGATGACATCCAGTTTGATGCTGAATGTACAGTCAGAATTCTACAAGTGCTAACAGCAGCTTTTTATTAGTTCTGGACTGGATAGATGGGCAGCTGCTAACACTGTAAATTATGGATGAAGTGAGCAAACAAAAATTTTCACTTGCGACTTTATGGAACTCTTGTCACTGTGTTTTCAGGGGATGGAGCAGTTTGTTGCATCAGCTCCAGAAAAGGGAGGCCAGAGGTGACAGATGCTGAGATGACATTGGCTTCGAAGATGAAGGAAAAGGATGGAAAACGGTGGTTGGTGTAGGGCCATTTGTCTTCCCTTCCCACCAATCCGGCGTCCACTGGTCCTGTGGATAGCTATGGGCTAAAGGAAACTGGAGAGCTGAGCAGAAAAAGGAAGGAGGGCCTGCATTCTCAGGACCATCTGATAGGTACCCCATCCCAGCTTGTTACAATTTAAAGATAATAATGGGTGGAAACACCTAAGAACAGGTCCCAGAGCTAATGAAAGGACCATAGTGCCACCCATAGGTACTAAGAACAACAGAAACTGAGTCAAGGAGTGCCACGTAAGTGAGAGGTATAGATTCATGGAGGACAGAACCTCAGTGAGAGATTCTGGAAATCAGATTGAAACATGGGTTTTGAGGGTGATTTTAAAACTGTGGTACGTAATAGGCTGGCTGTGCAGGCACACCAGTCACTAGGACAGCAGGGCAGGGCAGGAGGGAGGGAGATGGACAGTAGAGAAGGGAGACCTCACACGAACAATCAGGAAGACTGAGAATGAAGCGCTTCTGTTTCAACATGTGTGTTTTGTATTTTGTGGCTTGCTTCACTATTTCATTTACTTCGTGTCACAAGTAATGTAGACAAGCACACATAACCCCCAGACCCACCAGCGACTTGTGCAGCCAGGAGTGTGGAGGCCCCACTAGCCTGCCCTAGGGAGTTACAAAGACAAACGTCACTCTGGCCATTCAGGAATTTTTGGTCAGAATTGTATACCTGGGATGAAGGCTTGGAAAGGTCTGGAAAGGCTTTCTTTTATTTAGGCCTTGGGAAAGAAAATGTGCTAGGAATTATGACCCTTGCCCTTGCATGTGTTTAATGGTCCCTGGGCAAAGCGGCTTCAGAGTTTCCTTAAAACAGTCTTTGGGGGAAAGCTACAGCTTTCTAATGCTTGGAAGCTGACAGCAAGGCAATGCATCCCCAAGACGGAACAGGGGAGGGACAGCGTGTGGGCCTACCAGTCACTGTAGAGAGACTCCAGTTCTCCCCGGAGGTTCCCATGCACTCAGCAGCCCCAAGAAACACATGCCACCAGGTGCCTGGGAATTGGGTGACCTTGGGTACATTGCTCTGTGGCATTCAAGGTAGACCTCATTTGCTGCATTCTTCACAGATGACCAGCTGATGTCCTTCTCAGGAGCTGATGGTTTG
>CABHPH010147203.1:248-37043 GCA_902168325.1 Peromyscus nudipes | reverse complement strand
ACACACACACACACAGGAACACAATAAATAAGTAAATAAGAAAACAGCTGGATTAGTAGATGAGGAGTTCAAGATTATCCTCAGTTATATTGCTAGTTGGAGGCCCACTTGACCTACATAAGGTCTTATGAAAGGAGGGAGGGAGAGTGAGGGGAGCAGGGAGAGAGAGATTGTGAAAAGAAAGAACTTCCTAAATGATTGCTCCTCATCTATAATATTTTATTTGGTCTTCTTTTTAAGATGATGTCTGGGGCCAGGAGGTGGTGGCACATGCCTTTAATGTCAGCACTCAGGAGGCAGAGGCAGGCGGATCTCTGTGAGTTTGAGGCCAGCCTGGTCTACAGAGTGAGTTCCAGGATAGGCAGGGCTGTTACACAGAGAAACCCTGTCTTGGAAAACCAAACAACAACAACCAAAAAAAAATTATGTCTGGGACACCTATAAGTCTCTAACATCTAGTATTATACCAAGTACATGGGGCATTAAAGAAACATTTGCTGACTACACAACTCTATCAAAATGGACAACAGTATCTCTCTATGGTTTGCTACTCATGGCCTTCCTTGAGTCAGGGGATATGGGAACGTTATTGCTTTACACAGTAAGCCTCAGTTCATCAAATAGCCAGAACTCCAATGAATGCCTTGCACTTGAACCCACAGGAACAAGGAAGTGGGCCAGGTGGCTAGTCCTGCTAACCCTGGTGGACAGCTCCGCCTGCAGTGACAACAAGGCCACCCAGGCTGCCGATTGATGTGGCCAGAACAGGCCCAAGCATGGGTGGCCAGTCTCTCTGGCTGGTTGAGGTGTGGGTGTGTGAGATTCCGCTCTGTACCCACACAGCCCAAGATGCCCAGTTTTGCTCTGGGCATTTCAAGGAGACAGCAGCCCACTCCTCTTGAGGGATAGTGTGGTCTGGGCTTTGGGTTTTCTAGGCTTCTGAGACTTCAGAGGCACAGCTGAAAGCAGATTGGAGAACTTCAATGAAGTAAAAGGAACTGGTCATGGAGTTCAGACTGCAGCCCAGGAAATGTCATTTCGCCGCATCCTCGCTCACCTGTGAGGATGCTGATCCTGGAGTGCAGAGCCCTCCCATGAACTCTCAGCTTTTGAATGGTTTCCTGCACACTGCAGTAAGAAGGGATGATGCTAACTGGGCTCAGCCTATGAACTTAGACTAGAACTCCCCCACACCCTGATCTTGAGGATGTCACCATCACACATTCTTACCAAGCTACTGCCGATCACATCAGACCTCTCAGTTCCACGAGGATGTGCAGAGAAACACATTGGCTGAACATCTGTCTTGCTTGAAGGTGAACTCACATTGCACACAGCTCATGCTCATCAAGACACAAGAGGGTGCAGAAGGTCAGTGTGCTGGTGAGGAAGCTAGTCTGCCCGCACGGTGCATACAGCCCTACCACGGACTACTCTGTGGCCTCCGAAAAGTGGCTTCACCTATGCTGTGCCTCAGTTCTTTAGTGCTTTTAACCAGATACTAGTAATACGATTTCATAGGGTTTTTCTTTGTTAGCAATGGCTAGCTACCTGTACCTATCTTAGCTGGTTCAAGGGCCACCACACACCCATCTAATCTTAAACAGCACCTTGAAAAGCACACAGTCTGACAGTGAACTTTAGATGGAGGCACATACCAGCTCAGGCTTTAAGAGACGGAGTGCAGAGTTCATGTTACAACTGGCTGTCTCCAAATCCAAAGTTCTTCCCGGGTTTCCTGCGTGACATCACCTTTCAGTGGATCTGGAAAGTTTGGATTTGTGTCTGTCATCTAGGAATGATTATCACCAGTGTCCCTTTTACCTCCCAAAGTGTCCTAGTTTGCACTTTGGACAGTAGACTGAGGAGCCATGGGTAGCAGGGCAAGCTGTTCTCCCATAGTATAAAGATCGAGCATCTAAACCAACTGATAGACATCTGACAGAATTAGAATTCCCCATGTGCTATGAAGAAAGTTCAGGAAGGTTTCTTGGTTATTATTATTGTTATTATTATTATTATTTATATTGGGAAATTTTACCAAATGACATCTGTAAGGGTCAGAATTTTTCTCATATCCCCGGGAACTGAGAGGCCTGGTGTGAAGGAGTCATCTCATATCTGCCCTTCGATTCGATGGCTCTGCAGTCGTGCATGAAGGCCGATTGAGATCAGAAAGCTTTGCTCTGGATCTTTTTTTTTTAATTTCTGGGTTCCAAGCTCTAGTTCTTATTTTTTACATTTCTTCTCTCTAGAAAACCTTACTGTTGAGTAAAGGATCAAACAAAAACAGACAAGCCAGAGGGAAATAACAGCAACGAAACAACCACAAAAAGTTGACTTGGACTCTGTCAGATTTGAAATCAATAGTGGAATCACTTCCTCAGAATAGAACAAATGTCTATTTAGACAAGATTCGGGGGAAGACATAGAAATCTGTACATGGATATTTATAGAAAATTTGCTCACAATTGCTAACATTTAGAAATAATCAATATGTCCTCCAGTGGATGAATGATAAGCAAACTGTGGTATATCCAGAAAATAGAATATTATTTAGGACACAACACATAAAAGAGCTATCAAGATATGAAACGGCATGTACGAAGTTTAAATGCATATTGCTCTGTAAAAGATGCTTATCTGAAAGGGCTAGTTATAGGACACCGACATGTGATGGTCTAGAAAAGAGGAAACTATGGAGATGTTAAATGAATGGTTGCCAGGGGCTGGGTGGGAATCAGGCAAATGACAAAGAATTTTTAAGGCAGTGAAAAGAATCTACATGCTATATAATGGTGGATGCATGCCATTTTACATTTGTTAAAGTATATAGACTATAAGACACTCTATGAATTCTATACGACATCAAACACGCATAATACATACATACATAATACATACATAATACATACATAATACATACATACATACACTTTGGGGTGTGTGTGATGTATGTGACAATGCAAGGTGTATTGATTGTAATGAATGAACCATTCTAGCAGAATGTGTTAATCATCGAGGCTGTGTTGGGGGATTAAGTGGGAGCTCTCACTACCTCCCTTCTAATTTTACTACAAAGCTAAGACTGCTGCAAAATTAAGTCTTTGATAATGAAAGTCGTGAGTTTGAGTGGTTGAACATTCAATTATAAGTCAGTGTCAGCCCTGATCATAAGCTGGCAAGAGGTTCATAACGGTTCTGACTTCAGAGGACACCTGAAGTCGGCAGCCCACTCCCTTCTTCACTTCCCCCTATGACCCCAAACACTTTAGGGGGCTAAGGAAACACCCCAGTCCTGCTGTTTGAAGCACGAGTGGCTGCGGCCCCCACTAAAGTTGCAGACCAGGGTGTTCAGACTGCACAAATTGAGATCTGTGGATAATTAAGGTGGAAATGGGGTCCAAATGGGTTGTCAAAACAAGGAGGGCCTGAGGCTCATGTAGGGAATCAGACAACAGAGTTGAGGTGTAGAAGAGGCTCTGGGACACAAAAAAAGAAATCCCAGGAAGAGAGATGTGTAGGAGTCTCTCTGAGAGTGTCAGAGACAGGGTACATGGTTGAATCTTTCCATGTCCCAGGATGGGTGCTTGGGGATTGGAGTCATTTTAAGGGCTTGGAATGAAGTTGACCTATCTTCTGTCCTTGGTTTCTCTTGGTCTTTATTCCTCCTTAACCTTCCCTTCCCAGACTACATCTCCCTCCATGACTCTTGACCTAACTCAGATGTTCTTGCATAGCATGCCAGGTGGTAATCTTGGGCTACATCCCAGAGCTTTGCGTGCCATTTGTATTAGGGATGTGGGCGGGTTTGGAAGACAGGGCAGTGAGCAGAGGGAAAACATCTAAGGCTTAAGCTTGTTTTGAAGGAGTTCTTCTTCCAGGTTCCCCATAGAAAGTCCTTGAGCTTCTTAAAGGTTCCTGCTTGAAACGTTCTTCTGGACAAAGTACAGTAGGAGAGAAAGACCCCTGCACTCTGAGCCCAGGTCTTCCAGCTTTGGGAGCAAGCAAGCTCTGAAAGCCTTGCTAGGGCACATGGGAAGACACCCTCCCTCTTCTGCTAGAGCAGAGGCAGGGTCCCTTCCCTTAAGGAAAGTACCATGAAGTGGCAGAGAAAACACTAACAGCCAACATAGTAGGACTACAGCACTCCAAGGCTAGAAAACTGTTGTTGTGACTGAAATGCAGCCTCTGTGGGCTTTGGGGACAACTAGAGCATACCAAGAGAACCGGAGGAGATCATCTTTGAGCCAGGCTCCAGGCCCCAGGGATGCAGGCAGTGATTGCCAAGACTAATTAGTCATTATAATGGTAGAACCAGCACTTAGAATGCCTGCTCTTTGCAGGCATATTGTCCAGGATGCTTTACTTTCTATTATTTTCTATTTATGCTTAATACAAGTCCACAAGGTAGAAGTCTTTAATTAAGTTTTATAACAGGACATTGTGGCTCAGATTATGACTGTGGTCAATGTCACACTGCTAGTAACAGAGCAACGGGGACATGTCCCCAGACTTTTCATTACCCACCAACTTGATCTCCTTTTTTTTTTATGGTATCTGATCTCTCACACCAGCAATGAAACCCTAAAGGGTTCAGTTTTAGGTGTCACCTTGATTGGTTTAGGGATGACTAGAGTGCTAATAACACCTTATCTCAGGACATGTCTGAGGAGATGACCTTCACCAGTGTGGACAGGCATCTTCCAGTGCTCCAAGGACCCAGCAAGAACAAAAGAGAGGAAGTCCATTCTGCCCTTGAACCAATGACTCCATCTCATCCTGGCCTCGGGTCTTTGGCCCCCCAGCTCTTGGGCTAATGGACTTCATTGGGACATACACCAGCAGTAACTTCTTCTCAGGACTTCATTCAGACTCAGACTGAATTATGACAATAGCTTTCCTGGTTCTCAAGCAGTTGGCAAATTATGGGACTTCTCAACCTTTCATGCTCATAGAAGCCAATTGCATAATAAATCTGGTGTGTGTGTGTGTGTGTGTGTGTGTGTGTGTGTGTTTTGTTGTTGTTGTTGTTCTTTACCTTCAGAACATTTCTATAGGGATTTTATCCAAACTCTTAAACTAACTGAAGTGAACCTAAGCCAGCCCTTCAGTAGGGCCAGTGTTCCCACTTTTAAGTTATACAACCATTGCTTCCTCCATTCCTTTATAAAAAGACATGGCCACAAGTATCCCACAAATGGGTTTCTTAGCCAGAAAATAAACTAGAGACAGAAGACCCTGGAATTCCTTTGGGAGTCTCATTTCTAACTGTTTTACTGGGTTCAAAATAAACTCTTAAGTCATGTGGTCAAATAAAATAGACAAAAATAGTGATTATTTCAATTTCCCTGCAAAATCTTTCATCATTGTTATTGACATGTTTATCTAAGAATCTCAACTTAATTACAGAGTGACATATGCATTAATTCCATTTGTTTTGATAAAAGAAAGCACTTCGCTGACTGGAGCATAAACCTCACACGCTCAGAGGGTGACTGTTTCAGTTTCACTGTGTGAGATTGGTCTGGTCCAGAGAGAGAACCTTCCCGTGGAAGCAGGGTCATCGCTGCCTAAGGCAGTCTTGGGGACCACATCTGTCCTCTTTCCGCTTTCTGTCACTTGAAGGTTGAGTTGTGTAATACTGTGCTTGAAGATATCAAAGTGCCAGCTCTATGATACCATAGTTAGAGAAAATATTAACAGAGTACCAACACCATGGGAACCGTCTACACATCCCGTGGGAGTGGGGTCATAGTGTGCAACATGTGTGAGAGAGGGCACGGAGGAGGAGGGAGGTAAGGGAGAGTGAAAACCACCACCAGTTCTCTGCTAGATGTGGAGCTAGGAGCCTTGGCCCTAAACCAGAAGCCACCCTCACAGTGTTCACAGGTGTGCGACGCTATTGCAGTAAGATGAAGGAAAAAGTGAAACTTGAAACCAAACCAAAGCTAGAAGCCCAGGGGTCCCGCAAGGTCACTCCTACTACTCTAGAAAGCATATTCAACTTTTGACATTGTGCCATGGCATTGCCATGTACACAGTTCATGCTTGAGCACTGCACAATTTAGATGTAAAAAAAAAAAATCACTCCCCTCCCAAAAAAAGAATCTCATAATGTTTTAAGTAACTTTACTATTTTGTATTGGGCCATACTCATAGCTATCTTGGGATGCAGGTAGTTCCTAAGTCACAGGTTGGACATTACTGTTAGAGCCTCCTGAGACATTTATTCCAAGTCTAACTCCATGGAGTGGTCCAAAGGACGATCAGTGTGGGAAGTGGAGCAATGAGAAGTCATCAGCTTCTTTTCAGCAAGAGAGCTTACATACTGAGGAAAAACGATCCAAACATCCTGTTCACCCGCTGAAGACTGAAGGCGAAATCTAAGCTGAATCACTTCGGCTGCTAGAACATGTCTTTTGGCATCCCAAGAGTGAGAGTGTATGAAAGATGAGGGTGATGGCCTTCATGATTTGTATTTAGTGTAGAGAGGCAGCTATTTGGAAAGCTATCTCACTGCAAGAGCAAGCAGGGGTGACGCCATTCCTCCTGGAGACTAGGTGGCCTGGGTTGAGAACAAAAACCGGAAGACTGTCTAAAGTGTGTACGGATTGAAGCACCCTAGTTTATGTTTGCCTGGTAAACACTAAGCACTAAGAAAAGACTAGCTTGGGCCAAGTCACATCTCCATAAAGAGGTAAGAAATTCTATGTTCTTCTCTGATGGAAGTTATTTCTAACCAGACAGACATGTTCACAGATAGAGACAGATGCAAAAGTAACAGACCTGGAATTATAAGCTCTGGGCAAGAGGTAGCAGCTTGTAGTGTGAACAACCATACCTTTAGTTTCAGAAGAAATGGTTGGCATTCAGCCCTCCCAATTCATGAGCTCTAACTGTAGGTTCAGGATTTCTTTCTCCGTAAGATGCTGGCAGGGAACATTCCAACCCTTCTCTTGGGAAACAGTAACAAGGCTCAAATGAGACAAGCTAATAATACACCTTAAAAATTCTAAGAATCATAGTCACAGTCGCCATCAGGACCACATTCATTCCCGTGAATGCAGGGCATCCCTAGAATATCCAGGATGATAATGGTACCCCCATTAGTGATTCTTCCAAGAGTCCTCTTCATCTTAAGCCATTAGGAAAAAGACCTTTTGGTTTTCATAAACATGTTTAGGAACAATTTGTGTGCACGTTCCCATATTCACACTCTTGTGCTTCTTAAATGTATATAAAAGTGATTAAATAACTGACGAGTTTATGTCTTTAGGGACCATAGAGTATAACAGGCATTCCAACAGTGATATGGACTCTTTCAGATGACTAGTAAGTGAAGACTACAATCTAACAAGGCGTCTATTGCAGCCCCATGGAATGCCACTTCCCTTAAGTTTTTCCAGGAGTTATACATTATTAAGACCCAAAACTGAGCTGGGTAGCGGGCTTTAAAAGAGTAACATCTTCCTCTTTCCAATTATCTCTGGACTCCTCAAGGTTCGTGTCCATGGACGATTTTAGACAATAGCTTCAAATCGGGGGCGGGAGGCTCAGACGCAGGCTCATTTACTCAAGCTTCTCTTTTCCGAGGAGCATGCCCCTGTCTCCTGTGGGACTAAGCGTGCACAACAGGGGTGGTTCAGGGGGCCGTTTAGAGAGCAAACGGTCTCTCGGATGTAAGTTTTCTCAGGGTAAGGTACTCATTTGTCGGATCTCCACCACCATCCACCCACCCCATTAGCTTTCTTAGCATTTGTCACTTCCAACTCCTCTAACCTAACTCTGAGTTACCAGACTCCCTACCATGGCAGCAGAAGCCCCCTTGGCAAAGCTCAGTCTCCACCACTTGCAGACTAAATAGCCAAAGACTTCTTGACTCTGAAGACTAACAGAGAAAGGCAACGTTTCTCTGAACTTTATGTCACCTCCTCTAAAGCCACTGCTTTGCGGGTACACAGTGGTTTTTCCAAAGTAAAAAGAAGGTAACTTCACTGAAGGGTTTTCAAATAGACAGCCAGGAATCTAGAACTTCCTCAATCTGATTATCAGCATGGTTGACTCATCCTAAAAACTGGGCCAACCTTCCCTATAAAGGTGTATATTTTTAAAATTCCCACTTCTTGATGCCAAATTCTATATTGGAATGATATCCCCCCCATTGTTCATCAGCAAACACAACACTTTTTGTGTTCTTTTTTTTTCCATGTTCATTCTAATTTGCAGTATCTATCCCTTTTCTATTCTCAAAGCATTACATCATTTATCCCACCACTCCTCTAATTATAAAAATACATCATGACCACGAGTAGTAGAGTGGGAAAGGGAAAGTAAAGAAGTTTATAACAGAAAGGTATGTACACATTAATATGTAAATCCGGCCTCACAACTGAACTAGAGCACACAATAAAGCCATCAAAGCCTGAGCTCGAGACATACTCATCATGTGACAATTATAAACGCAGACTAATAAAACTGTGTTTTGTTGGCAGCTCGGGCCCCATTAGTGGTATTACCGCTGGTGACATGATTATCTGAAGAGGTGAGGAGATCTTGGAAGAATTTCAAAGAAAAAGACATTTCCCTTTATTTAAACACAGGAGAATCCCCTACATATTAAAACCATAAACAAAGTGGAAAAAAATGGTAGGTGTAAACTGCAGTCGGGCTGAAGATTCAGATAACAAATCTATGTGTCCCTTCCCTAAATGGCCAGGGGGTTGTTAAAAAGGGTAATTCTTTGTCATGGAGGTGATCCCATGAATTTCATATCGCTTTCTTGATCTCTATACATTAAATGATGTTAATACCCCTCTAATCCAATTATTTTGACAATGAAAATATCCCTTCGAATTTTCAAACTGGCACCCACAGAGAAACAGCTTCAGGTCATCCCTGACTGACATAAATTGTAAAAGAGTTCGTCTTTGTTTTTCTAGCCATTCTTCCGGAAATGACAGTCTCAACTCCAGCTAAGCAAAATGGCTACACAGGAAGAAGCATGCCATCTTGCCTGTAGTCTCTGGTGGGAAGAAATGTCTTCTGTTAAAGCATGAGGAAACCACCTCATGGTCCCCTATGGTCGGTCAAGGTTGTAGCCTACAGATACTGGAAGTGTTAGCAGAAATCTAAGCAATCAGACCCAGTCCTGGAACTGATACTTGGATTTGGCTTTCTCTGAAGCACGGATGTCAATACGGAAACAGCAAATTTCAGAATAAATGGCAGAGAGGACGTGAAGAATGGATTCTTGGACACACACCCTAAAACAGTATCTATGTATTTGAGGAGCTTATTTTGTTTAGTGAGACTTCAAGTTTGTGCCTTTAAAGACCGCCTGGGTCAGAGGTCATATATAGGTGGCATGGGATGGGTTCTCAGGGAGAAGGTGGAGTAGCTGGAATAGGAGGTAGGAGTTCGGGAAAGGAGGAGGCGGCTGCCGCAAGTCCAGACAGACCACCTCGTAAACGGATCAAAGGCTGTGGGATCCCTCTGCCAAAGCTCTTGCAGCCTGCGACAGGAACTCAGGTGAAAGATGGGTGGGAGTGGAGACTGAAAGAGACCCCTTGATTTCCTGAGGAAACTCACCTGTTTGGCAAGGACTGCACCCTGCAAGTTTTCCTCTTGCATCCACATGCCCTCATTGACTCCAGGACACACAGCAAAGTGTGAGGCTCGTGAAACTGGAAATCATCGCTTGGTATGCACAATAGCGCAGATTCAAAAGGTGAAGTTAGGCGGTTCTGCTTGGTACCTGTGTTCCCCCCCCACACCTTGCTCTGATGCCAGGCCATCTCTAGCCCCATCCATGCTAGCCATATAGCACCTCCCAACTCATCTCCCATTCATTTCTGGTAATGCCTTATCGTCTTTCCCAGTCCCCAATGTCAGCCTTCAGCTTCCCCCTTCCAGTCTTGTCTGTCATTATAACCAGTTTCTCTTCAAAGAAAGCTCAGCTGTAAAATGCTTGCTATGCAACACAAAGACCTGAGTTCAATCCCCAGAGCCCATGTGTAAAAAGCTGAGGGTGGTGGCTCGTGCTTTTGTCCCAATGCTGAGAGAGTACAAATAATGTGACTGCCTGAGGCTCACTAGCCATCAAGCCTAGCCTAGACAGTCCGCTCCAGGCCAGTGAGAGACCCTGCCTGTAGCCTAGACAGTCAGCTCCAGGCCAGTGAGAGACCCTGCCTGTAAAAGCGAGGGGATTGGTTCCCGAGGAATGACATTCATGATTGTCCTCTGGCCTCTACATGTACATAGAAAGACAGATAGACAGACAGACACACACACACACATGCATGCATGCACACACATGAGCACATACACACACACACACACACACACACATGTATTCAGGAATGTTTACAGAGTTCAGTTCATCATTAATACTAAGTCTCATCACGTGTGCCGACAGCATGACCAAACCCAGAACACCTCTTAATGCAGTTTGGTAAATGTGCTCTGTGCTTCTGGGCTTGGCTGGGCACTGACAGTGGGAACCTGGGCATGATTCTCCCCATTCTTCTTCCTGCTTATATTTCAACCAAACCTCTTCTACCCTTTAGAGCCTGTGTGGCGGGGTGTGTATGTGCAGCACTTGGCTGCATGGATCTCATGACCCTTGTATTGTGTTCCTGATGAGTGGTGTGGCTTGTAAGGACAAGAGCCAGTGGCAGCTGAGTACTCTCGCCTTCCTCTGATGACTGGGTCTATCACAAAGTCTCCCACCATGTTGAGATCAAGAGAAACTAATTGTACTTGCAACACAATTATACATATGTCATTTTTAGTGAATCACCTTTAAACCAAATTTTCTTAATAATTAAAGTATTGTGCATGAACTGTGGACTAATAGCTGAAGAGCCCCCATGGTACTGGACTAGGCCCTCTGGATAGGTGAGACAGTTGTTTAGCTTGAACTGTTTAGGGGACCCCCAGGCAGAGGGATTGGGATCTGCCCCTGGTGCATGAGCCGGCTTTTTGGAGCCCAGTGCCTATGGTGGGACACCTTGCACAGACCTGGTACAGGGAGGAGGGCCTTGGACCTGCATCTACTGAATGAACCAGGCTGTGCTGACTCACCATGGGAGACCTTGCCTTGGAGGAGGTGGGATTGGGGGGTGGATTGGGGGAGAGGCTGGGGGATGGGATGAGAGAGGAGGAGGGGAATCTGTGGTTGGTATGTAAAATGAACAGAAACTTTCTTAATAATAATAAAAAATAACTGGTTTTGAGGAATATAAGTCTTTTTACTTTTATAGTCCTTTTTTTATGTTGTAGGAAGTCATTAGGCTATCAACCCCAGACATCAGCTGTTAATATTTCACTGAGTGACCCTCAAGTCTTTTATCTTGAATGGTATGCAGTTCAGAAATTTCACAGAGAATCCATTTTTAATCTTTTGAGGGCACGCTGGGGATTTGACATAGGGTCTTGGACATTTTAGACACGTGTTCTACTACCAACTTACATATCTACCTCTATTTTGCTTTCTTTACTGACAATATTCCAGCATTTTCTTCATCACATTTTTCATGTCCCTTTTTGTCCCCATAGTCAGCAGTGTGACAGAAGAACTTTGTATGCAAAGCCTGTCTCGTACATAGGCTCTTTAGGGCTCGCCACACACACCCTGGCTCTCTTTTTGAGCGCAGGTCTAAAGGGACTATCTTGACCAAAGGTGACTGCTTAACCAGATCCAGTGGGAGCCTTCCAATTTCTGCATCTCAGCCTAATTTATTTCATGACTCAGTGTTAAAGTTTGCCTTTTTCTTCTTCTCAATTTCACAAGAAGAAACACGAAACACTGAAACTGGATTCAGAGCCCGCTTCTCTCCCACCCTCCACCCCTACCCCCATTTACAAAGTGTGCTTTCTTGATGTGAGAGGGTGAGAACTTTAAATCTTTCTCAGGAAAAACACACAATGAAATTGGAGATGGTGGGACCCCAGACCCAGAGCCATCTTTGAATGGATGTGTTTTTCCAGTGCTTTGGGAGAATGGAAAGAAAATCCTAATAAAATAAAAATCAAGACCAACCTTATGTAATTCATGCTTTGAGGCAGACGGGGCTGCCTTTTGGGTTACATGGTGAATATTTGTAGATACTATGGAGCACAGCATCCTCACTGTGGGCCTTAAAACAATGATGTCTGTTGAAGGTAATTTTGCTCAGCTGTACAAAAAGACTGGTACTTGGTGAGGAAATTGAGGCTGAGGTGTCTGTACCAAGGGCACTCACTACGAGTGGCCTGAGAGACTTCTCAAATGTCCCCAGAGCAGGTCAGGCCCTGGATACTGAAGAAAGGATGATAAAAAAGGGAAAGAGTTGGATTACCCCAACCAATGGAACATAGTTCTTTGAGCCCTCTGAATTCTAAGCTTAGAGCCCTAGTAAATCAAAACTTTTAATTATAGAAAAGTAACTAGATCCTTGAGATGGTGCATCTTGTTCTGTCTACACAGTCCTCATGACAAGAGTGTGCTGATTCTAGGATAATTCCCTTTGACAAGTTCTTAGATTTGTGCTGTGGCATTGCAGGGGGATTGAACTCAGGGCCTTGTGAACGCAAGACGAACATTCTGCCACTGAACTGTATCTCTATCCTCAAGGGCTTCTTTATTCTCAAAGTGGAATGATGACTATGGAATCACCAGCTCCGCCCACTCAGATTGGTGGAAGGGGCTGGGCTGTCAGTTTCCACGTGCAGGTGTCTACAATCTAGCCATCTCAGAGACAGTGTCAGATCGAGTCCCGTCTCCCCTCACCCACTGTCAAGCAGGAGTTCATCTAGGAAATGAGCACCTGGGAGCTGGGTTGGCACTTGGATTCATTCTGAGGGTTACAGGAAAGTCACGTCTGGGTCCCCTCTGTCAGAACAAGCTCAAGATGCATCCTTAGCTCCTCCATGTTTCCTGTGAATATTGCCACAGACACATATGTGTGGCCTGCTCCAAGCTCAACATCCCTCCCAGGCTTACTTCTCCTCTATTCTTTATCGTAGTTAGTGGCGTCAAAGGAAGCACCTCTTGACTCAACCTAGATGCGCTCACAGTACCGTTTGCCCTGTGCCACACTGTTCCCAGTGTGCTACGTTTGTATCTTCTGTTCTCCTTCTGGTCACTCTGCTCAGGGCTGCCTCAGTTCTGGTTCTGGTGTCCTCATAGTCTCTCCCCACCCTCACCCCCACCCCATCCCATTTTATCTTCTGCCCTTCCCACATCATTCCCACCCCTGTTCTCACTAGGGCCAGAATGACCTTCCTGTAACCACCTTACCCAATGATTAAATATTTCAGCTACTTCGTAATGTCCCCAGGAGGAAGGTCAAGTCTCGTCCCAGAGCCCACAAAAAAACTCGGCCTCTTTCTCAAGTTGTCTACATTTTTCCCTCTGGTTCTTCGCACGGCACATCAGATATCCCCCTGACGTCCAGGCCTGTTTCTACCCTTCATCCTTATTTGCGATGCTCTTCTCCCATGGTTCTTCACTTAATTAAGTTTAAACCAGACTGCCCCCAAACGCCAGTGGAGCATTTGTCTATAGCAGCCTTCACATCTGTTCCTCGATGGAGCCATTCGCTTGTGCTGAAATGACCCATCTCCAAGCTCCTCTTTTTCAGTGCAGTCTGGGATCTGTAGGGACAGGCATGATCTCTTCCACCTCATGGAAGAGGTGCTTAAGAGGTAAGTAGTCCCAGGGGAGACCTATTATTTAGCAAGAAGAATGAAAGGGTAAAGAAGAGAAGTAGGTGGGAAAGAATATTGTACTTGTGAAATTAAAAAACACAACACAAAAGCCGAGTATGGTTTTGTACTAGATGTGGAGGGCAGAGGCAGGAAGATCACTGGGAACTGCTGGCCATCAGCCTAGCTCCAGGTTCAGCAAAAGATTCTGTCCCAATGGAATAAGGCAGGGAGCAATAGAAAAGGACATTTAATGTCCTCTTCCGGCCTCTGCCCATGTACAAGTGACCACACCCACCCATATACACAGAGGAGAGGAGGGAGGGAGAAAGAGAGAGAGAGAATCCTGTGCTCTCTGCTGCTTCTCTCAATGAACTATATTGCATAGGTCTCAAATTCTTTCTATAAGAAGGATCTATCCTGTTAGATACACACAGCAGTGTGTGTAGATGTATCTAAGACTGTGTTCGTGTGTTCCAGGTTGAGGTCAACATGGGCATTATCTGGGTAATAGTCAAATACCAGCATATTTTGAAGTGAATGTGCTGTGAAAAGTGCATGCACACTTTCTGAATGGGCAACCGTTCCCACGGAGTAAGATCAAGTTGAAATGCAGCAGCTTCCCAATGATGACTCTTGATCTGTAGGCTGAGCCTATTGATGAATGAGATTCTGATGTGCTCAGTGATACCAGTGTTCAGCTTTCATGGACTAGGTCTCGCCTGTTACATAGATTGGTATTTAGGTCCCCAGAGTGACTTCTTCAATAACGTACATTTAGCAATTCAATTAGTCACTCCCAAGCGCAGCATTCTAATTGATTATTTTTCAGTCTCTGTTGGCGATAAAGATAATAGATGTTTTTGTGGGGGTAAATTGGCTTCCTTACTTAATATCAGTTTCTTGATGTCATTGCCCGACAAAAAAAAAAAAAAAGTGGTGAAGCGTGGTTCTATAAATAGCGTTATGGTTGACAGAAGGGGAAAAATAGCTGTTTCCTGACACTGCACATTTCACACCATTTTAATTACCACAAACGTTCATGCCTATCTCCGAGATGGGCAGGGAACTAGGAACACCAGGACATTTATCCACACTGCTTTGCAGACTGGCCTGGGATGCAGCCCCACTCCAGCAGAGCCAGGGTTCTGCAACACACTCTGACGCCACAGGAGCGGGAGGCAAATGTGCTGCTCGTGAATGTCAACCAGATGTGACTTGGAAATTTGTGCTGCTGCTGCCGTGAATAAAAGGAGAGACACCTGTCTCCCCAAGATAAACAGAATTTTAAAAAAAAAATATATGAAAGAACGGAGTGTTGGAATTTTGCTGTTCAGCAAACACCTACACACATTCACAGTTCACAGACCAGGCACTGTTAGAAAATGCGCGGGGATAAGGTTACTTTAACGTATTTTCTGAATGCTGAACTTTCTGTTTCTTTTCCAGTGGGTAGGAAGGCTTATTCTCTCCAGTGACCAGCATCTGTCCATTTCTGCAATGGTTCCCTATCTTCTCTGCATCTTGCTCGACAGTCCTAGTTCTTAGATCCACTCTCCTCTCCTCTAACTCTGGACCATTTCTAGCTCCCGACACCTACTTTGACACGAGAACGGTATAGAATTGTAGGGGTCCCATTCATTGGCAGATTTTTAATTTGGGGTGAGAAATCTTTGGTTCATGTCCATAAATCTCTACAGTTCGTGGTAGCAACAGAAAAGGGAACACTGGTAGAGGCATATGCAATATACTCACACTCCTGTACACCTTTCCCACGTGAGGATAAAACTAGTTGGATTTAAACACAATCAAATTGAAAATGGCAGTATCTTGTAATTAGAAAGTTTCATGGCTTAAGTAGGAGATAGAGAAGGGAAAATCTTCATAACCCATAGTAATACAGATATAATAAACAAATAAACAAAAACAAAAACAAAACAAACAAACAAAGGGTAGAAGTTGAGACTTGTGGTTTAGAAAAGGCCCAGAGGGATTGCAAAGACCAAAGAAACCACAGCAGCACAGTAGCTCAGCAGGTTGGGAGGGACACTTTGTTTACCTGGCTTAGAATAGGCAGCCAACAGATGCTAACTGATTGAAAAAATGAAAATTCAAACTAAATACCACAAAACATTGCGCATAGGTGAATAACAGCATCACTCAAAGCAATTTAACTGAACGTAAGCTGAATAAAAGCCATCAATTTCAGATAGCAGCCTAAGCCCATATTAGTGCCAGAGAAGGGTTATCTACACCAAGGCAAGTTCTCTGTAGTCCTATTTAGCATGCACAGCTTCTGTAGAGCAAAGCGGTCAGATGAATCATGGCTTGGCACCCCATGGCTACCCAGCCTAGAAAGGGTCCTTAGTTGAAGTCAGGACCATGCACAGCTCCCCCTGGTGTGGTACAGGATAGATTTCCAGTACACTTTGCTGACAGAGCACCACGGGAAGTCTTTTCACTTGATGTTTCTGGGTCTCTTCAACAAAGCTGCATCCCAGCCCTGGAAAACCTCTGACTTGCATATGCTACCCTAGTCCTAGGTGTGAGAGCTCTTTGTGTTCGCTATGTCAACATTATATGATTATGTTAAAAGATTTTTTTAAATTCTGGTATCTTGATGGATATATCACTCAGTCATTGTATTTAAAGATTTGTTTACTTTTGTATGTTTATGGGTGTTTTGCCTGCACGTAAATCTCTGCACATGCATGTAGTGCCTGAGATAGCCAGAAGAGGGCATCACATCCCTTGGGACTGAAGTGACAGTTTTGAGCTGCCATGTAGGTGCTGGGAATCGATCAAACTTGGGACCTCTGGAAGAGCACACAGCGCTCCTAACCACTGAACCATCTCTCCAGTCCTCCAGCAAACATTTTTCTCTTGTCGCTACTTGATCTTTTTACTTATCAGGCAATCCCCCAAAACTCCATTGGTCACTGATTCCTTATATTCAATTGTTTTCCTTTTTCTGATTGCTGTGTGGTTTTTACTGATTGGATCCAGACTCGTAACATCTCACAGCCATACTGGGTGGACAGCACTTAGTCAAGACAAACAAGAAGGGGGAATGGGGATTAATACAGAATGAACACATTCAGATCCATATTTTCAGTATTTGTTACGTTTGGGTCTTAAATCCCCCCCCCCCCCCCCGCAAAAAAAAGACCGCATGGTAAAGGTTTGGTCCCCAACTCTTGGCTTTGTTGGGAAGCTGTAGAAAATTTAGGAGGTGGAGGCTAGTGAGAAAACTTTGGTCGTTTGGGAAATGTTGGGACCTGGCCTTTTGTTCTTTCTTATTTTGCTTCTCATTGACTACCAGGTGGTCAGTTTCTTCCATCACACACTCTGAGCCCCGGCCCAAGGTAACAGAAGCAAGCACACCAAACCTTCTGAATTCAACAGCCAAAACACATTCCTCCTCTCTAAAAGCAGTTTATCTGGGGTATTTTGTTAGAGCAATGGAAAACGAACACATTTATATTATTTTTCAAGGGTTTAAAAAAAAACTAGTAATAATTACACATAATCTGATTAGAGATTCCTTAATGAAAAACTGTGTCTGATTCTTTCACATGGCTTATAACATTGTAATGGGCAGGCAAGGCGACAAGAAATGCTTTTGGACATTGGGCAGCCAATCTATTTAACAATAGTTGAGGGCTGAAGAGAAAGACCAGTTCTCCTTGCAGGTCTTTGGAAAAAATGCTATAGTAACATAAAATAATACTAGAAGAAAACATTAAGCAAATGGTATGAATGAGCATTACATAAATGTGCTCATAGCTAAGGAATTTAAAAGCCTGTATCAAGTAGATATTATTATACCTAACACATGGAAGAGTTCTACAACTTGTCTACATTCACACAACTAACAAGTGGCTAAGCCAGTCTGTCTCCACCATCACCACCCTTGACGACAACCCAACACGACTTCACAACCATGCCAGCCACAATAATAACACCTTCCAATGTTCTAGAAAAGCAATAGATAATGGGTTTTATGTGTTAATGCAGGGATAGTTTTCCTTATAAATCAAAATGCCTTCCATTGAGACTCAAGAGGACAGTTTTCAGAATGCTCCTGATTGACTTGTTATGCTTGGGTGCTTGGGTCTTAAATGCTCCCCCCCCCCCCCCCCCCCGAAAAGACTGCGTGGTAAAGGTTTGGTTCCCCAGCTCTTGGCTTTGTTGTGAATCTGTAGAATATTTAGGAGGCGGAGGCTAGCGAGATAACTTAGGTCGTTTGGGAAATGTACTTACTGAAACATCTGATAGGCTGTTCCATTCATGAGGTCCAGCCCCTGCTGGGTGCTTATCTCTTTCATATCCTCAAGTGGTTGTGATTGTGAATGTCTTTCAGAAGAGTCAAAGTCTTTGGAACAAGATTCTTGCTGGAGTCTCAAAATAACGTCATTCTAGCCAAAGATCTCTTCTGATTCTTTGCCCATAGGATGTCATTGAAAAGTCAGCCTGGCCCACTTCTAAGTTTTCTACACTGATGTACTTTTATTCTGGAGAAGTTGGAATTTAGCACTCAGTTTCTCTTGGCATGCTATAGAGACCCATAGAATCCCACATGGGCTCTAAATTTATTTGACTCATAAGGTGCTGAATGATTCTTTCTTCCACTTGGAATGCCTTATTGTTCTATTCTTTTGCTTTGAGAAGAAATACTCTACTCAATGCCCATTCTAAGATGTCACTAGTCTCTTGGGAAAACAATAGTTCTCTGGTCTCTTCTATGTGGCCAAGATTCCTATTAGTCCTAATCATGTTTCCCTGAGACTGACATATATTGGAGTCTCCTCCAGAATGAACATCCTTAGAAGGCAGAAGTTGCCTCATATTCATATCCATTTTGTCACAGCCAAATGTTATGACTATGGATGAGTAGGTGCTCAATAAACATTCATTATGTAAGTGAATAATTGAACAGTGAATATATCATGATCTTTCCTAGTTCATGCACTATCTATAGACCAAGACAAATCATATCACCTCTTTTAACTTATTGAGTCATCTTTTAGAATGAGCCAGTATAGTTAGATGATGTCAAAGAGACCTTCCATTTCTGGGATCTTGTACATATATGATTCAATAAACATTTTGTATATGTTGACTCTGAGTTTGCCTATGAAACTTTCATACATACAACACTTTTATTACAGTGCTAAATGCTATATATGACCTTGATGCCAAAGATCTCAGAAAACGGATTCATCTCACTTCCAGAGACTCCTGGCTCCAGATGCCAGTGAAACACTCTGACAATGGGCAAGAGTCCACTGTACTGTAAGAGCATAGCCACGTTACCCAAGCAGTCTTTTAGCCTTCCTGTCTCATCTGCCACAGCTTTGACACAAACCTCCAAATCTGAACTGAACATTAAGCTGGCTCATTTGACAGTGGATGAACATCTACCACACACATCTTCTCTATTCTCGTTGATGACTTTAGCAAGGGAGCAGATGCTATTTTGTTGCCTTTGTTTGAGTTGAAGCATCCACCTATAAAATCCAACTGAAGTCCCCCACCACCATAAACACACTTCTATCCTGAGTTTAAGAGACCAGAGAAGCAAAGTTTTCCTAAGAGCTGTAGGTTGAGGCATTAGCACACAAGGCCAAACTTGAAATTTATGAGGAAATGTAATTGGATGGGAGATTGAACTCATAGGGACATCATGCTCTCATACCTAGGGCAAGCAGCCCAGACCCCCTTAAGTCCTGGGAACCTTGGGCACCATTAGAATACTATCACTGGGGGTTTTCCATTTATCAGAGAAGATTGCCATTATGGAGACCAGTTATTGCATTATTTTATTTTAGCTTCACGGAACTGTGAAATCATCCATTTCTGGGAAGCATGGTCTTTGTGCTCAATCAAGAAGGAATTTAAATGTATAGTTCATACTACAATCCTATTATCCAAGAAGGGATGCTTTCCTGTTGAGTTAGAACCCATGGAACAACCCCTCTCATCCTTCTTCCCAATGCCGGGCATTGTGCAGTTACCAGCTGTTGGATGACCAATGCCAAGGGAGGCAATGCCCCCAACTGGCCACACAAAAGAAGCAAGATGAAAATGATGGCAAAATTACGGTTTCTTTATTGACTTCTTATGTAGCATGAATCTTAAACAGTCTTATTAATAAAATCAAACCTGAGCCAGGTATTGGGGCAAACACTGGAAGGTCAGAGAGACAGAACAAACCACAGCTAACCTCACCTGGCCAACTTCTCGGCTGGTCTTGTTTCCTCAGACTGGAAGCCTCTGTGTCCTCATATTCGAATGGCTCTCAGCTGAACTGTGCTCCAAAGCCTGAAAGCTTAACTAGCCAAATGCTTAACCAGCCAAATGCTTCTAGTTTCTGGTCTCCATGTCTTAGGTATCTTTCTGTTTTTGCCATCACTCCCTGGGATTAAAGGCTGGCTTTCTGGGATTAAAGGAGTGAGTCACCATGCTTGGCTGTATCCTTGAACACATGAATTTCTGCCTCTGGAATGCTAGGATTAAAGGCGTGTGCTACCACTGCCTATCCTCATGTTTAATATTGTGGCTGTCCTGTTCTCTGACCCCAGAAAAGTTTATTAGCGTACACAATATTTTGGGGAACACAATACCACCACATTCTTATTCTTGGGGAGGAACTAGCTTGTAGTAATTAAGAAAGCAACCTTAAGTCACAAAGCAAGTAACTGTAACTCAAAAGAATATGCTTTTCCACTTGTGATGTGGTGTACGTGTACTTGAGACAGATTGCACTCTAAAATACAAGTGTGTGTGTGTGTGTGTGTGTGTGTGTGTGTGTGTGTGTGTGTTCAAGTCCATTCACTTCAAGTAAAGGGATAACTGAGACAAAATAAGCACACACACAGATCACATGCACAGGTTGGGACCTACACTACCTCGGCCTCAGCACATCAGACTCTGTCGAGTTCTCTGCTTTAGAGAGGAAGCCTGGCACTGCCGGAGGGGACACAGTCAATGGCATGGCTGGAAGTGGACCATGACATGTGCTCTTATCAACTGATCAATCTAATACATATGTGTTACCGGTGAGGGACATGCGCAGAGAAGACAATAGCCATGTCTTACTCACTTTATGATGAGTCAGTCAAGATGGTGTGTATATAACGTTGAGTACCAGGGACTCAATAAACGTTATGTCCCTCTTTGAATAGGGCTATTTAATTTTTAATATTATTATCATAATTATAAAATGTACTCGTACTTGATAAAAATTTTAAATCATTCAGGGAATTAATGGAAGGATAATATAATTTTCTCCCTAAGCTTGTTCTCTACTTGTAATTATTTAAAATCTTTTCTGATTATTCCTATACTGAATTCTCAATATTTCAAGTATAGTTCTTTTCATTTAGTCACCTATTTGGTTAATTTAGCTATTATGGTTTAGCTCATAATTTTTTATCCCATCAACGTGTGGCAGTCCATTCTGTTACACAATATGGAGAAAAAAACTCACCACTCCCCATTTCTCATCCACTTATAGCTTTTTAAAGTCACAATTGGCAAGTATAAAATTTCTTTTACATCATCAAGGTTTGCCACACCATGGGCTGTGGTGATCAATGATCCCAGCCTGCAGGGAACGGAGACAGGAGAATAGCTGTGAGGCTAAAGTCATCCTCTACTACGTGGTGAATTCCAGGCCAGCCTGAGCTGCACAGAGCAATCCTGTCTCAACAAACAAAACAACAACAAACCTAAAGACTGAAGATACAATTTCATTCTGTTACTGCAATGTAATCTTTTATAGTTGTTGTCCACACGTTGGTTCCAGATAGGAGAACCAATAAACAAAATGTAAATATTTGACTATACCAATAGTATTCTCTATAACACCAGCGATTATGTTTGGATGGAAAAAGAGAGAAATTGGTGTATTTTGTCACTGACACCACATAGTTGAAAGGTAGAGATCTAACCAATATATTTTGAAGGAGTTCTTTTTCTTTCGACCAATTGAATACCAGCAATCACCCCATATTTTAATTTAATTCTTAAATATGTGGCATCATTTCATGTATCCCTTGGTATTTTTAGTTTCTTTTTTTTGAATATGAAAAAATACCCCTACATGCAGTATGTGTAACAACATCTGTATTTTAAATACACCAATTAATCTGTCCAGTGGTTCTCTTTGAGTGAAGGCTTTCCCACTCAGCTGCATTGCAGTCTGCCTAAGATGTATCTGAATTTGTTTATATTTACATTTGCTTCTGGAGTGTTGTCACTGTTTCTTGAAATCATGCCTTTTGTCATAGCCTGTGCCTATGAGATTTGGGTTTTTATCCTTTACAAAATGCATAAGCCAATCAACTTAAAGTGTGGATTTATTTTGGCTCATGGCTTCAAAGGCTTCATTCAACAATCATTTGACTGTGTTGATTTGGGGCTCTTTCATAGTGAGGCAAGATATCATGGTGGGGTGTGTGAAGTTACCTCACTTCATACAGAAGACAGAGCCCTGATAGAAGAAGGGTCTAAGGAAGAGATAAACCCTTCAAAGTCATCCAGTTCCTTCAACTGGGCCACAGTTCCCAGTATGCCATTAATTCATTTGTAAACTTAGTGACCTCATTATCTAGACACCCCTCTATAGCTTCATCAGCTAGAGATCGAATCTTCTACACACAAGGTCTATCGGGGAACATTACATGTCTAAACCATAATTGTATATATTTGCTATATGGTATTCTCAGACATTTGGTCTATTGAAACAGTTGGTAAAAGAGTTTTGGGGTTTGGTTTTTTGTTTTGAGTTCTTACATAAGTAACACAAAATTTTCTCCTTTACCTTTAAGTGTTTCTTTTCATTTACCTTTTCTGACTTTGTTCTACTGCCCGGATGAAGTTCCTAGTTTTATCTTCTATACTTTCTATTGATTCTTCTGACTGAACTTGGACAGCGTATTTCCCCCTACACTCCATGCTCTACCAGCCTGTGTGATAAGAGCAGTCTGACAGGCCACTCTAACACTCGGTACCCAAAACTTATCCTAGCCAATTTTTTTTTAATTTTTTAGAGTGAAGTTATGAGATATTCTCTGGATGGAGGCAAGGAGACCCAAGTGATGTCCCTGGGGAGGGTTGGTTAGCTCTGTCAGATGGTTCATTAAGAGGCTTCTCCTTAAGCAGCTGGTGTCAATCATTCCTTGGTTTTCTACCTACAAGTTTGGAGCCCATGTAGAGCCCTTGATGATTCCAACAGCACCTGCTCCCAGGTTTGGTCCTCTGTTTTGGTCCCTCACTGTCTCAACTCCAGTTACCCACAGACTAGAATTCATCTGCTTCCCTGCAGAAACCCCCAGTGCTCTGCTGTACCTACTTTGGATTTCTACATCATTTTTTTTTATCATGTTTATAGTTCCATTATGTGGCTAGGACTCAGGGAGGAGAAGGGGGAACCAGTGTATGCTCAGGTCTACATCACAGCCCCGAAAACCCTCAATCGTGTTTTAAAATGCCGTATACTTTCGAAAGGATTATCTTAGAGTCTTTTGGTGTTTTCTCATGGCTTTCTGCCTGTGTGATTTGGCTGCCATAGAAAAATACCGCGGGCTGGGTATCTTAACAGAAACATATTTCTCAGTCTGAAGGCTGAACAGTTCGAGATCAAAGGGCCAGCAAATTTGGTTTCTGGAGAAGGTCCATTTCCTAGGTTAGAGATACGTTGTCAGTGTGACTTCACTGGTGGGAACAGGAGAAGGGAGAAAGAAAAAAAGGGGCAGATTTTTTTTTCTGTCATTAGGCAATAGTTTACCAGGATTATAGATGAGCTCTAATGACCTTATTCAACCTTAATTTCATCTTAAAGACCCCATCTCAAAACACAATGGTGTGGAGGTTACACCTTCAATCAGTTTATTGTAAAGAAAATTATTTGTAAAAATGGATTGTATCATTGATTTACAAAGTAATTGCACACTAGGATAAAAACTAAATTGTGATACCAAACCCATTTCTAAACATAAACTACTGAGATGAAATAAACCCATGATTTCTTCCCATAGAGAATGTGTTTTAGAAGACAAAGAACAGCGTAGGTGAGTCTAGGTGAAGTCAGGTGTCTCTCACACACACAGGTACACAAAGCATCCATGGAGGGGACGGTCTCTTCTCTCTTCCCCCTTCCACCCCTTGTGTGTGGTGGGACCCTATACATCCCCCTGTGCTGCTTCAAGTCCATCTGCTTGGCTGCAGTCAGACCCTGATGGGCCTTATCTTATTGGCAAAGGCACATGGCAATTAAAAGGGCATTGGCAATCTTCTGATCTGTCTTGTGTAACAGAAAATTCAGATTAAGGGAAGATTATTCTAATGGGAGACAATCTCCGAGCAGGAAGTGCTTTTTGAAGACAGCTTGTTCAGTTCCCTGACTGACATGCTCTCTATTACATCCTGCCTAATGGTCTCCTCTTGATCATCTCCAGTAACAAGGATCCTGGAACCTCCAGAGGCCGCAGTTTTTCTTAAACAGCACAGTTAAAAGGCCTTTAAACAGAGCCCCGACCTAGCACTATATACCTCCCTGTGAGCACTAGCTGTGTGCTCTGCGGCATACAGGGAGAGTCGAAATGGCTGTCACATGCAAGAGGGATCTATATTTTATATGTTTAACAGGACGGGCAAGGAAGATTCTTAATGTCATTGACAGTTGTCATTTCCCTATCTAAAGACACTTACATTCCTCAAGCGGGTCTTTTTACAAAAAGCAAAACTGTTAAGTGAATGCTTTAAAAATAATTCCATTACCTACCTCACAAAGACAGAGTGACAGCTGATCATTAAGAGAAGAATGTCTTTAGAACTTGGAAAAAGATGAGATTTCACCCATCATAAAACAAGACGCATGGCAGCATCACACAAGGGAGCTGTTTGATGCTGGCCCACGTCATCTCTATGGTTTTTGCCTATTGCCACTGAGAAGACAAAGAACTCAGCATAGCTGAGCACAGGTCAAGTCAGTCTCCTGGTCACAGATGAGATGCACCCAGGCTGGTTGCAAAGAGCATCCACAGAAGCAACAAGCTGAGGTGCTTTAGAACGCCCGAACAGCAACTGTTTGTGTAGGTGGTTGTGGGGGTATTGTGTTCCCCAAAATATTGTGTATGCTAATAAACTTATCTGGGGTCAGAGAACAGGACAGCCACAATATGAAACAGAGGTTAGGCAGTGGTAGCATACGCCTTTAATCCTAGCATTCGAGAGGCAGAAATTCATGTGTTCAAGGATACACCCAAGCATGGTGACCCACGCCTTTAATCCCAGAAAGCACGCCTTTAATCCCAGGGAGTGGTGGTAGAAAGCAGAAAGGTATATAAGGCGTGAGGACCAGAAACTAGAGGCATTTGCCCTGGAGAGGCCTTTGGCCTGGAGAAGCATGTGGCTGGTTAAGCATTCAGGCTTCTAGCAGCAGTTCAGCTGAGACCCATTCTGGATGAGGGCTCGGGGCATCCAGTCTGAGGAAACAAGATCAGCTGAGGATCCAGCGAGGTGAGATAGCTGTGGCATGTTCTGTCTCTCTGACCTTCCAGTGTTCACCCCAATACCTGGCCTCAGGTTTGATTTTATTAATAAGACCTTCTAAGATTCATGCTACAGGTGGTCACAGAAGGATGTGGGTCCATCTGACTGCATACCCTCTCTCTCCTTGTGATGTGTCTAAACAACATCAACCAGGTCTGCAGGGCATAGAACCAGGAGATCTATAAAGCCATTACCTTGAGCCCTTCACTTTACCATTTCTGTGACTTAAATGTCTCTGGTCATTGTCCAGTCAGTGGTAGAGAAAATATTCATCTGTGCTATACTGTACACTGAAGTTTGGTTCCTTGACACACAGAGATGTCTCTCTCTTCCATTCTCCCATTATAGCCCATGCTTCTTCGTGACCTGGCCCCTTTCACCATTCCACACTCTTTCTTCTTATCTCTCCTCATCCATCCATTCATCCATTGCTCCAACAACTCAGGTATCCATACTGGTCTTGAACAACTCCAGTAAACTCCCACCTATGGGTCTTCGAATCTGCCTGCAACTGCTCTACTCCCTCCTCCCTGCTAGGACCATCCCTTAACTACAGCTAGGACCCTAGTCTCTCCAGGTGTGACCTCCTCTAGCATACTTTTCTCAATTGCTTTGTATAAACTACAATTCCCTGTCTCCTTCTTTCTCTTTGTCCTGATTTTACTTCTGTATTTCTATATTTCTTGAACCTCAGGGAGCTTACCAAAGCCCTCACATTCTATCCAAGACAAAGATGCTTATGTGTGTTATAAGTGCATGCATGGTCCCATAGCCCCAGTAAATAGAAGTTTCATGGGGTTAAGGGATTTCTGTGGGTTTATATACTACTCTAGCTAGCCTCAGGAACTAGTGGGTACAAATATTTCTGAAAGCATGCTGAAATTATACCTGTGTTGTTTATTAAAAGTGAGAGCCTTCAGAGGGTAGATTGCCCCTCTGAGAGTACAGTTCAGGGCCTCACCACTCACACACGTGATGGCTTTCTCATCTCCGGTCTGTTCTGGCAGTCCTTAGCGGAACCCAAATGGTCACCTAGCACCTGCTGTCCTGTGTTAGACACTGCTTGAGTCACTGAGAAATCAGTTTCTAGAAGCCCATTACACAGAAGAGAACTACAGATTGTGTTGTAAATTCAGAGGTGAAGAGTTAAACAGCTGTTTCCAGATGGGGAAACATGGTGGAGAGGTGTCTTCTGAATCCTCCCAGTCGACGTGGAGAGAAAGTTAGCTGTGGGAGATCATCCCTGGAAGGGTGCAATAACATTTGTCATTGCTGGAAGCATTTGAGAAAATGGGGGCAGAGGTAGAAGGAACTCAGAGGCAGAAGGATGGGGAGGAAGGACGGACTGTCACTGCAGATAGTGTCTGATGCTTGGATCCCCAGGAGTCGCCGTGCTGTCCCAGTGCTGTGAGTAAACATGTTTTATTCACATACCCTGCTGTCAGCAACTTGCAAAAGGCGATTGGGACAGGGTCTGCTCAGACTGGCTCACTGCACCACACACTCCGCCGATGCGTCTTCTGTTAATAAGCATCGTTATTGATTTCAAGGGCACGCTTTAGTAGTAGAATAAGTACAAGAGATAAGGATCCAGGATAGCTAGAATGTTGGCCCCCATTCTGACACTCGGTATCAGTTTAGGCAAAGCCCGAGCCTGGTGCTCATCTTTAATCCATCATCCAGTCTTCAAATAAGGAAGGTAAGAGACCAAGAGACCTTTCAGCTCTAGAATCTCAGCATCATAAAACACTCCCCCCCAGCAGTTCCCCTCACCATTGGCTCACACCATTAATTTTAGAAGCTTATCTCATATTTGTATCCCTTAGGAAAGCTGTTCCTCTGGTGATGGCCCAGGTCCTCTCAAATAGACAATAGGCCAAGCCACAGTCAGAACCTATTTATCCACAGGCCCATTTCCCAGCAACCTGATGCATTCAGGACCTTTTGATCTTGAACTCATTGGAAGAGCCTTCCCCAGCATCTATAGTAGCTGGCAGGAAGTCCCAGCCTTAATGATCCTATGCACTATTCCTCTTGAATTCTTGCAAAGCTGAGAGTCCAGATTCTTGGTTTGCACCAATTAGCCACTACTTAAGCTGGAAACTCCCTTCCCGCCACTTCTTCCTGGTGAATTCCTATATGTTCTTGGAATTTTTCTGAAATTTCCTGCACATTCCTATTCCCCAGAGTTATTACTCCGATCGGTTTATTGTAACTGTAGCACATGTCTGCCTTTATTGCAACTACTCTACATTAGGGGCATGCTTGTGAACATGCAAAGCTAGTTGAGGTCACTGCCATGCTTTAAGTAATCCACTGCCTAAGACAGAGCCTAGCTTCCCCAAGGTAAGCATAAAGTATTTTCTCGAGACTTGTAGTGATCTGGCTTCCTGGAAAAGAAATACAGTGTCCTGAAAGACAATGGTTGGGAAAGGCATTTGGGAGAGATGAATACATGGGTTTTGAACAATGTCACAGGTGGCATCATAAGATGCTGAGAGGAGAGAGAAAGACCTGAAACCTGCTACAGAACAGTGATGCTGTGGAGGACGCTAATGGCTGTGTAGTATGACATCGCTGAGTGATTTTTAAAACTATGTAGTTTGGTACGGCAGATGGGAATTGAGAATTTCTGGAAATGTCAAATACATTTCAGAAAGATGCTTATTAAAAAGAGCTTACTAGATTCACTTGGCCACTTGACAGACTCAACTTCAGTTATCCGGAAAGAGCCACACTAACAGGCAAGTGAGACACGCACGACCTTGAATCGGAAACAGACAAGATCTAATGAAAGGCTACCATTTGGCCTGCGTTGTCCAAAGTGTTGCCGTGAGAAGTCAAAGACTGGACTGTCTAGGAAGTGAAGGGAGAAAGCTCACAAAGCTAGATCAAGTGCAAGTTGCACTGACAGGCACAGCGCATGGAGATGAAGGCCTTGGTAGCTGAAGAAGGACCAGGCGTGGACTGAAGAGACAGGAAGGGAGGCTTCTCACGAGACTTGGGTCCACTCTTACACACTAATGAGGGTCAGGACTAGTAAAAGAGAAGGAGAAGGTTTTTCTGGCTCAGTACGGCCACACAAGCAAAGGCCCTGGGGTAGGACTAGCAAGAACAAGGAAGGGTAGCCCACTTTAGTCCACAGAGTCGTCTGTGGGATACCAGAAAACATCACGTCAGTTAGTAGGGACTGCTGGCAGCGGAACAGAAACGCCATGATGCAGAGGGAGTGGACAAGACCAAGGAACAAATACGTCGACAAGTGAATAGCGCAATGATTTTGTCTAATTTTAGCTATGCCATCAGGTCAGAAGTAGCTGGATTGCAGTGGGGTGCTAGTGTCTAGACTCATATTACTTTTCTTTGGGCCTTCCTTCACCCACATCCCCCCAGAGAGAAAGCAAAGTGTATACAATGCTTAATGTGAACTAAGGAACAAAGCCATGACATCCTAGTGGTACAGACTGGCCTCTGGCCTCTCCTCCTTATCCCCGCTCCTCACAGAAGCCAGGGTGAGTCTTTCCAAACTACGGAGCAGTGCTGTCCTTCCAGAAGCCTCCCGCCTTGCTCCAAATAGGATACAACATCTACTAAGCCATATGTGTTTTATGTATTTAAATAATCAGGCTCTTGGGTATATATACCCAAGGGATGCTCAATCTTACCACAAGGGCACATGCTCAATTATGTTCATATCAGCATTATTCATAATAGCAAGAGCCTGGAAACAACCTAAATGACCCTCAGCCGAAGAATGGATAAAGGAAAATGTGGCACATATACACAATGGAATACTACTCAGCAGTAAAAAACAATGACCTCATGAAATTTGCAGGCAAATGGATGGAACTAGAAAATATCATCCTGAGTGAGGTAACCCGGACTCAGAAGGACAAACATAGTATGTACTCACTCGTAAGTGGATACTAGATGTGAGGGAAGGGATGGCCAGACTGCAACCCACAACTCCAGAGAGGCTAGCTAACAGGGAGGGACACAGGGATGGCCCAGCGAAGGAGAAGTGGATGAGATCTACATTAGCGGACTGGGAGTGGGGGTGGGGTGGCGGAGGGCGAGAAGTGGGGGATGAGAACATAGGGAAATGGGAGGGTCGAGCTGGAGTAGGGACAGAGAGGGAGGACAGGGAAAGAGATACCATGATAGATGAGGACATCATGGGAATAGGAAGAGGCAGGGTGCCGGGGAGGCTCTCAGGAATCCTCAAGGATGACCCCACCTTGGACTGCTGGCAGTGGTCAAGAAGGTGCCTGAACTGGTCTACTCTGGTGATACCCTAACTGTCATCATAGAGCCTTTATCCAGTGACTGATGGAGACGGATGCAGGGACCCACGGCCAGGTGCCAGGCTGAGCTCTGGGAATCCAGTCGATGGGAGAGATGGGGGATTCTGCCGGTGGGGGATGTTGAGATCATGATGGGAAGACGTGCAGAGATGACTGGCCACACTGGTGGAAGCCCATGAACTGTAGACTAGTGGCCGTGGACCCCCATGGGACTGGACTAGTCCCTCTGGATACAGGAGACGATTGTTTGGCTACAACTGTTTGGAGAACACCCAGGCAGGGGGATCGGGATCCATCCCTGGTGCATGGGCAGGCTTTTGGGAGCCTGGTGCCTGTGGTGTGACACCTTGCGCAGCCTCGGTGCAGCGGGGAGGGACTTGGACCTGCCTTGGCTCAGTGTGCCGGGCTCTGCTGACTCCCCATGGGAGACCTTGATTTGGTGGATGTGGGGTGGCTTGAGAGGGAGGGCTGGGGGGTGGGAGGAGGTGGGATCTGTGGGTGATATATGGAGTGAGTAGACAATTTCTTAATAAAGAAAAATGAAAAAATATGTAACAACCAAAAATAGATAAATAAATAATCGGGCATTTACTGAATACCTTTAGATGTGTAAGCCCCAAATCTTGACCTTGATCTACGCTCTAGGAAGCATAACGGAGATAAACATCTGAGAAATATTAAATGAGGGTGAGACCAAAGGAGCAAACCAAACATGTGTTGACTGAAAAAATAATGGGATGAGCTAAGAAGATAGTTCCAGGACGGGCGGTGAAAATCTTTGGAGGAAAACGGGAGAGGGCTTTGGTGGCGTGTGCTTATTACTTCTTCATTTCATATATTCAATTTTCTTTTCTGTGCCCTTTCTGCTGGGCTTTGCCATGTCCACTAGGAAATAAGACCTTTATGGTCAGTTGCATTTTTGTGACCCTCCCAGGAGCCAGAAATAGTCTTAGGAAGTCTGTACGTGTTACTATAGCTAATATTTGGGAGATTCCTGTCATGAGCCATCATTGTTCTCTCTCTTGCAGTTATGGAAAATGGAGATCGGAGGCAGGGAGTCAAGAGCTTACTCCAGCCAGACTGCCAGGCTAAGATGGGTTGAACATGAACGTCTCTGGGTTCTGAGCCCGCGTGCTTTCCAGTTCATCAGAGATGACTACGCTGTGGCTTCTGTCCCTGAGGAGCCCAAAGTCTCGTGAGCTGAAAGTGGAGGACAGACATGATGGCACAGTGGCAACAGAAGTCTCTCGGGGGACTTGAGAAAAGATGAGATGGGAAATGCAGGGGTGGTGAAGCATTGGAGTCAAGATGGTTCTTCCTACCTACTCTGTGAGGAGGCATGGCGGGCACCAGGACAGTGAGTGCTCTGGCTGTGCCTAAAGGACTGAGTTGGGCTCCACTGCTGGCTTTGTGGTGGTCATGCTGCGTGGTCTTGGGCAACTCATTTTTCCCTCATCGAGTCCAGGTTTTCTTCTTTGGCAGGAGTATTGGACTAAGTATTCTCCCAAAGACTTTTCCATCTTCCATTTGTGAGTAACACCTTGGGACACTGAATTCCAGGGGGCTGAGAGTGAGAAATAGTTAGAGGCCAGAGCAGCTGGCCTGCCGAGCTCCTTAAAACCTTTTCTCGTCAGACACATTCCCTACTGCTTTTGCCAACATGTCTAACATGTAAGACATTGAAGCAAAATGTTGGGGGTCCTGCCTGGAAGGGTGCTTATGGGGAGACTCAGAAAGAATGAGCCAAGCTTGGTCTAGCTTTCTTCTCTAGACCACGTGACATTATTCACGCTTCCTTGGCATTTAGGACCACAGTGTTCCATTATCTGGACCGAGAGAGATGCAATCGGAGACAACAGAATGTGTTGGTTCATCCCCGCTACTGTAACAAGATACTGGACTAATAAACAACATAAATAGCCGACTATAGTAATACAGGTTGGGAAGTTCCGGTCTTTGAAGGTGGATTGTTACACACAGATGTGCCATTTCTGGGTCCTCACACGACAAGAAGAGCGAAAGGGCACACCATGTCCAGCCCTTTGGCATGGCATTCATCATCTTGTTTATGAGACCAGAGCCCTCAAGCTGCCAAAGAATCCATCTTTTAATATTGTTTTATTGGGAGTGAAGTTTCAGTATAAAATGAGGACGGGACACAACCCTGGAGTCATCGCATCATGAACAAAGATCGGCTGCCTGCTGCTCTGCTCTCAAAGGAGGCCAGAACGAGCCAGGAGATGGGTGGGAGGAATCAGTCGTGGAGAAGTGCCCACTCCTCCCAGCTGACAGTGTCTTTCAGGGTGCACTCCACGTTGGTGAATGGTGAAGCTGAATGCAAGCCATAGCCAGAGGCTGAGCTATTATACACGTCTGGGCGAGAGCAAAATTGGGGCACAGAATGGACTTCTGTTGAGGCAAGATTTTCAAAGGGTTTGGTGCCCACGCTGATAGTTTCTGTTGGCACAAATGAACTCTGTTCCACTGAAACCAGATCTCTCCATACACTGCCTTTCTTCCTGCCTTTTGTCTCTTTCCCCCCTATACTTTACTGAATAATACCCAAAAAACAACGTTTGTTCAAAATCTAGTTTCAAGTGAAAATCAATTAGACAGCTCATGAGCTGATGGTGAAGTTTTCAGAAATTTTGTGAGCTAGCTGTTAAAGCCATTGTTAAAATTTTTAATTATATATCTTACAACTAAATGATAGCAAAAGCAGCAATAATTATGTAAACCCATCAGTTGCTAATTATTTTTCTAGAATTTCTAATTTATTTTCTATAGTCTCAAGTTTATGTGCACTACATAATGATGTAGGTATATCTCTCCAACTTAGATTTAAATTGGTCAAGGGTGGAAGTATTTGTACCATGCACATATTCAGTCCTTACAAATCAAGGCCCGACTTATTGATTTGTGCATTATCTAGACAGAAGGGAGTGATGGATAAGGTGTTAAATGCAAATTACGTTGTGAATAACACACACACACACAGCTTGAGGAAATGTTACTTCAGTGTTCCAAAACAATACTCTGAATCACTTAGAGAGTTGTGTGTGTGACTGGGGAATGAATGGGATCCTAACACACATCTTCAATATTTCACTTCCATCTTCCTCGTGAACCAAAGTGAGAATATCAGCTAACATTCATGGCTAAGCTATGTGCATTGTTTATCAATTGCTATCATCGACTGGCAGCAGATACAAGAGCTTGGCAAAAATCGATGGAAGCATCATATCCTGTGAGCATCAAATGGCTACAGGAAATTTATCACAAAGAATTCTGTGTATTTGTCATGTATACACTGTGTACTATATATACTTTATATTAGTAAATTAATATTCAACTAATAAACCAATCTATGTAACACGCACATGCATACATACACACACACACACACATATGTCTTTTTTCCTAAGGAGCTGGTTGAGAACTATTTAATGACATACTACTGGTTCTTAGAAAATGGATGCATATATATATAATTTATGTATGACATATAATGGATATGTTATACATAGTATATATAATAGATATATAGTAGATAACTAACATATATAATATATTACTGTTACGATTTTGGACATGGAATAAATGAGATAAATGGAGATTTGATCAAGATTCTACCCTGTTATCAGACTATAATAAGTGCTCTATCATTTTCACCTCCAGTGTTTTTACTCACTTCTTAACATTGTCATTCCTGATCTCCAGATAAAAATCCGTGACTATAGTCTTTGACACTGAGGATACCTAGCAGAGCGCAGGGCACATGGTGGATCCAAGGGACAGCTCAGAAAGGGAGGAGCAGGCTGGGAGAAATGTTTCCTCGGTCAAACTCTCCCTTCCTCATTTGAAAGGTTCAGTGTTCTAGGAGTGACATTCCTTGAATGCCAAAGAACAAACAGGTGGACATTTTAGAAAGCTAGCCTCCTGGAAGCCCATTTGTACCATTCCACTGTACCTCTATGAGATGCATCCTAAGCACTCTGGAAACATAGTCAAGAGCAAATTAAGAGACTGACTTATTAGAAGTCACAAAGAGTACCTACCCATCTTATACAGTGTTCCGTGCATCACACACATTAACTTTTGCTTAATGTCTCTGCAGATTTTATTGTCTCCTCTCTCTCTCTCTAGAAAAGTATGCTTTAAATAAGTGTGTTAGTCTGAATGAGAATGATTCCCCTCTAGGCTCATATGTTTGAATGCTTGGTCCCTGGTTGATGGAACTGTTTAGGAAGGATTAAGAGGCGTGGCCTTGTTGGAGGAGATGGGTCAGTGGCGGTGGGCCTTGCAGTTTCAAAAGCCCATGCTTCTCCCTGAGTTCTCTCTGTCTCATGTTCACAGATCAAAAAAAGCTCTTGGCTACCGCTTCAACTCTATGCCTGCCTGCCGCCATTCTCCCTGCCATGACAGTCACCAATTCTAACCCTCTGAAACTGTAAGCCAATTAAATACATTGTTTTATAAGTCATGGTATTTTAGTACAGCAATAGAAAAGTCACTAAGACAACAAGCAACATTTGCCAAATTTCACTGTCATATCTAAACAAATTGTAGCTGCTCCTTTTATTGGCTTTTCCAGCTCCTGTCTACCATGGGGGAGGAAGCATGTGTGAGCTGCCACACGGAAGGGAAGGTGCTATGTGCCTATCTACTCCCTGTGGACTGTAGGTGCATATAGGGCTGATGGATAGAGAAAGGCCCTCTCCAAGCATCAGAATGATGCACCCTGGAAGAACTTGCTTCCCAACAAGTACATGAACAATGACCCTAGAGGGATGCTCCCATGTCTGTGATCCTGCCTAAATTTGCTGGACTTGGGTAAGGAACCGTATGTCCCAGTGTTTCCTAAATTATACCGTTGAGCACTGGCTAGAAATTCCAGGTGGGATTCCCATCTTACATCTTCAGTGAACTCTTAGGAGTGAAAACAGCAGCAATAAACATAACAGCAGATATTAGCAGAGTAGCTGGTGTGCCAGGCAGTGTTCTTCAGGACCTCGTGAACCATCACACTAACTTCTTCCTCCGAACAACCTCCTGAAGTCGGCGTTGTGGGAGGGGTGGCTGCACGTCTTCTTTCTGGGATTCTATCTCCCCCTCTCCTCCCGAGCTCCATGGGTCACATGACTTGGGGAGCTGATGGAACAGGACTCAAAGCCACGGGTCTCTTCCCAGTTGCCCCTCTATGTTTTATCTCAGGGGCCGACAATCAACTCTTGGAGTTGTTAGAATGACTCTCAGCCTGAGTCCTTCTGAACAGCTAGAACAGAGTCCTTTGCTCCTCTGAAAGGGCGCTGGTGGATTTTGTGAAAGAAAAATAACTTCTTTAGAATCGACAGGCTTGGATTTAGCTGTGGCCACCACCTCGTCTGCTCCAACCAAAATTTACAGTTTAAAGTCAGTGAAACACAGGCCGCTTGTCCTGATCACACACCTAATACAAGTGGAATTTAGTCTGGTGGATTTGAAGTCGTCTGGACCCAAAACACATGCCCTAAGCTATAGACTATATGTACCCTTATGGACTGGAAGAAAGTTACCAGTAAGAACGCGGACTGTGGGGGAGGTAGAGGTGACCCTCACAAGTCCCCAGGTGGCATGGTGCTCCTTGTCACATGCCAGGCTCCATCCCAGATCTAGAGAGGCAACTATGAAACTCTCCAACAAGATGGTCCAACAGGCTGGCTGGGATCCTTTTGCCGAATCCCTAATCTCTGGCTGGCTCCAGCATTTAGCCAGGCTCTGGAATGTAAAAGCAAACTTTAATCCTCATCTTTACAGATGGAGGAACAGAGGCTAGAGGATAGCCTGCCAAAGCCAACCTGTTGGCAAGTGGGTAGAACGGGGTTCGAGTCCATCCAACTCAGAACTGTTCTAACCACCAGCCTACGGCCCTGCCACACCCAAGGGAGAGGAGCTGAAGATGCCCACAGACAAACTCAGAGTGAAGAACAACTGACTGTGAGAAAAGCCTCTCACACCCAGTCATGGGTGCCCATTTGGAAGTCATTACCACACGTGAGGTGGCCACGCACGCATTTACTGGGGCACCATGAAAAACAGCTTCCCAGTGGAGGTTCCTCTAGCCATCTACTTTGAAACACATGCCTTCCTTGGGTCTCTGCCCTGAGCCTCCTCCAGGGAAAGCCTGAATTTCGCTTCTTACGTTGTGGGTGGGCGGGATCTTGTCTTCAGAAAGGGGTGCAGAGCACTCACTCCCGGGGAGGCAGGACAGGCTGCTCCTTGCCCATTTCACAGACAGGAAGACTGATGGCCCGTGAAGGGCCTCTGTTACTGCCCACAGATTCTCACCACAGCCCACTGATCTTATCTCCTGCAGCCCAGAGTCTACGGATCCACGATCTAGCAGTGTAAAACCCAGAGTGGAACTTGGGCTTTCTAGAGCACTGTCCCCTTCAGGGCCCTGTAGGAAAAGAGCGGGTCCTACAGCCGCGCTGGGAGGTACTGCTTGGCCCACCTGCTGCCCTAATGGGCGGTGGCAAGGTGACAGGGCACTGCACAGTCCCCAACCCCACCCCATTTCCTCCCCTCCCGATGGTTTCGGGAACCCCTCCACAGTGATCCACAGCCCTGCATGGCAGGGGTCCCTGTGGGCCGAGGGGTCGCCGCGCCCTGCTGCTTCCTTTGTCCCGGCCCCGCCGCCAAGGCGTCTGCAGCAGCCTGGAAGCCTGAGCAGCCAGGCGGGGCGTGCCGGGACGCTGCTCGGTACACCAGCACCATCTAGGGGTGGCTAGGTGCAGCCTAGAAAACAGAGAAAGCTCCTTTGGGAGCCGCCTGGGGCAAGCTGCCACTCCAGCCCGGCTTTGGGTTTCCTGGTTAGCATGGAAGTGGTAGCAAGCCCACCTCATGCCCACCCTCTTGGCTTCCTCTCTAGCAAGGTGGCATTCTATCTCTAATCAAAATCCGTCTTCTGATGGTCGCTGACAGACAAGGAGAGAAACCGAGGCTTTGGATTGACTTAAACTTGTAATACTGAGCACGACAGGCCAAAAGGCAGAACCAAGTGTTAAAATCTGGAGCATTGGCTCACAAACCTGTGCATTTATCCTCTTTGGCCTCTGCTAGCCACTCACTATGTGACCTTGGCCAGAGCAAATGACCCCAAGAGACCTGTGTCACTTAACAACGGTAGGAATCCTAAGGCCTTCCTTGGTCCGACTTGCAGGAGAGGGTGAGCCAAGCTCAGGAAAGAATTGGACAGTAAAAC
>CABHPH010147201.1:50314-60600 GCA_902168325.1 Peromyscus nudipes | reverse complement strand
AGATAGATAGATAGATAGATAGATAGATAAAGTAGGGGAGAAGGAGGCTTTCAGAATTTGAGTGTGCTACCACCGACCAACAAAAACCTACTCCATACGAGTGGCACAGACACTGGCCAACATCCACGACTCAGGCAGTCATCATCACAGGGGAAAAGCCCAGTTACAGAAACATGGAAGCAGAGGGCATGGTGGCTCACACCTTTAATCCCAGCACTTGGGAGACAGAAGCAGGGGGATCTCTGTGAGTTCTAAGCCAGCCTGGTCTACAGAGTGAGTTCGAGGCCAGCCTGGGCTACACAGAGAAACCCTGTCTCAAAACAAACAAACAAACAAACAAGAAACATAGATGCAAAAGCTGGACTTCTCTGGAAATTTTCCAAAAATAATATAGATTTAGATTTAAATTCAGAAAGCTTCTTCAGTACTGATGACACACGCCTTTAATCCCAGAACTCTGAAGGCAGAGGCAGACGGACTCTGAATTCGAATCCAGTCTGGTCTACAGAGTGAATAAACTCTAGGACAGCCAGGGCTTCATAGAGAGACCCTGTCATTGATAAATATACAGGTAAGTAGGTAGGAGATAGATAGATACATAGACAGATGATAGATAGATAGATTACAGATAGATGATGATGATGATGAAGATAGATAGATACATAGATTATAGATAGATAGATAGATAGATAGATAGATAGATAGATACATACATACATACATACATACATACATACATACATACATACATACATAGATGATAGAGAGAGAGAGGCTCTGTGGAGAGGAGTTGGAGATAGATGTTGCTCAGGTTGCAATGCTCTGGCTTCAATCCCCAACCCAGTGCAAAAATAATATAAAATGTGGGCCTACTATGTGCCAGGCAGAGGCTCTGTTTAGATGTTTCTAAAACACCACCTAGTTTAAGTCTTCCAATGGTCAGTTATCCCATCAACACGAGATTATAGAAATCTAATTAATTAAGACAGACAAAGTGAACTTTGCAGAGAAGCCAGTATGTGTAGAGCGCACGACCACGGCTTCCTTTGTCACTGAACGTTTTCTAAGGGCAGAGGCAAGCATTCCAAGGTCCAAAGTTGGTAGGTAAAGATGCCCTGCCTGCTGGCCTTTAATGTAGCTCAGTACTTCTCAAACATTAGCACAAGATGATTGGACAGTCAGCTCTACGAATCATTCATGATGAGTGAAAGGAGTGGGTTTACGGGATTTTCCGAAAGTGCTTTTGTTACAGGCTTCCATTCTAGTCATGACTTTGGGCTGCATCAGCGTCGCTTGTTGGGAATGTGATGAGAGTACAAGGAGCCTGACTCCACATCACCATGGAGGGCCTCCTGGAGGTGGTGACGTTCTATGAACTGAGTGAACTAAGCAGCGTGGAGAGGACTTACGGACCGGTGACGCCTGGCACACTTTGGGCTGGCAGAGTTGAAGTAGGGATGGAGGTGGAGCAGGAGGGTGGGCAGGCAGCCACAGTGCATTGAGTGCACTTTTTTCCTTTGGCTAATTGCTGGTTTCAACACCTCTAAATGTATGCTTGTTTGTTTTTTATTTAGTGTGTGTGTGTGTGTGTGTGTGTGCGCGTGCACGCGCGTGTACATGCTCATGTTTGTGTGCATGTGTGAGTACCCAAAGGTAGATGCGTGTGCATATGGCAGCCAGAGGTCAACATAGGTTGTCTTTCTCTTTCATGTTTCAATTTTTTTTTTTGAGACAGAATCATACTACATATCCCTGGCTAGCCTGGAACTATGTAGACTAGGCTGGCTTTGAATTAAAAAAGATCTACCTGCCTCTGTTTCTGGGGTACTGGGATTAAAGGAATGTACCACCACATCCAGACCACCTTTATTTTTTTAAACAGGATCTCTCCTTGAACCTGGAAGTCACTGATTTAGCTAGACGGTTGGGCCACAGAGTCTTGGGCATCCTCCTGTCTCTACCTCCCCATGCTTGAATTACAGGCATTCACAGTCACATGGAACATTTAACATGGGTGCTAGAGATCTGAACTCGGGTCTCAAGCACTTTACCGATTGAACTTGTCCGGCCTGTGGTTTCAACATAGGCACGTTCATTGTCACAGTCAGGGACAAGGTTCCAGTGGTATCTCAAGTACAAGACAGGCCGAAAGCTGGAGACTTTCCGTGCTAAGAGCCAGCCCCCAGGACAAAATGATCTAGCCTGAAACATGAACAGCACTGGCCGCAAATACTTGGCTCCTCACTGTTGCAGTGTCGATCAAGTAAAGTGAGGAAATGAAAAGGTCACTTGAACTTCGTGTGTCAGTATGCAGCTGTCTCCGGACAAATGTTTACTTCCAGCTCTGTCCCTTTTGAGCAGGTGGGGGCGGGGGAGAAAGCAGCTTTAGAGAGAAGTATTAACCTCGCAAATGTACACATTTTCAATTCCCGTCACAGTGACAGGCTACAACTTGTAATCAGTATAAAATGATTTTCCGGGAGAGTAAATGCTTATTTTCGCTGTCTTGATGCTGGAACTGGATTACTCGGTATTAATCCCAGGGTGACACAGTCACATTTGGAAGCCATGAGATTTGTTTGGATGTCTTATGGGGCCAGGGGCAGCCTTCATTTCACATCCTTGATCTTGGAGAATTTGAATAATAGAACAGCTTTTCTGTGTACACAAGGAGTATGGGGGAGGTATCTACCCAGGATGAATTCTAAGAGCCCTGAAAAGCCAGGTAAAGGGAGAAAGGAGAGTGGGTGGGTATTACCATGTCCACCCCCACCATAAACACCCCAAGAAAGCACCTACTGTACATCTGTCCCCTCTGTACAAGAGGGAACGAAATCGAGAGCCTGCACCTTTCACTCCAGTGTACCTTATTGCACCTCCTCTCCCTCGGGTACCCCTCCACACACCTCTGCTTGGGACATCTATCCTGATAAACTTCTGCCAGAATCATCTCTTGTCCACAGGTTTTAGCTATGGCAGAAGCCAGTGACCTTTTTCTATAAAAGGCCACATAGTAAATATCTTCAGCTTTGCCAGCCCTATGGTTACCATGGTAACTGATAAGCTCCCACATAGCATGAAAATACCCATAGACAATAAGTAAATGAATGAGCAAGGCTGTGCTGCAATAAAACTTTATTTATCAAAAACAGACAGCGGAAGTAGAATGTTCTAGGGACAATAATTTACCAGGTCCTGATTGACAGTAATTGTAAACATTGAAGCTTGGATGGAAAGGTATCCTGGCAGTCGGGAGCCAAGGAACACCACTAAGTCACCATAAGCATAGCAGCTCCCACCCATGCTCTAGGGAAAGGTTTCCCCAATGCAAGTGTGACGACTCTACTCTGCTAGGGGAAAGTCTCCCCAGTGAAAGTGTTACAGTTCTGCTCCCCTCTGGCTCTGGAGAAAGTTGTTACAGCTGGGCCCCCTCCAGCAAAAGTAGTCACACCGCACAGCAAACCTTACTCAAGAGAGTTACTGAGAAGAAAGAATCCAGGAGGGTGGCTGCCTCCAGGGTGAGAAGCAGCAGCAAAGTGAACAGGCTACAGAGCTTATATAGGGTTTCTTAGGTGGGGAGGGGTACCCAGGTGGCTTGGGATTGGTGGATTTTTGTTGCCTGATTCTGGAACAAGCCCAGGGATTGGTGGGATTTCATGCTCAGGGATTGATGGGATTCTGCAGTCTGATTCTCGGGCAAGTTCAGAGATTGGTGTGATTTCAAGTCCTGGTCTTAGAGTCAGGTCAGGGTCAGGGTGTTTTTTCCTTGGCTCTTTTCACCCTACAGTCATGGCCACCATTTTTATAGATGCTGCCTTCTAAATATTTAAATAATACTATTAAAATAATAGGATAAGTGCTATGTTTTATGGGGTTTTTTGTTTTTAATTTATTTTATGTGTCTGGGTATTTTGCCTCCATGTATATCTGTGTACCATGTGCATGCAGTGCCCAGGGAGGCCAACAATGGGTTGGCTCCTCCAGGACTGGAGTTACAGGTAGTTGTGGGCCACCATTTAGGTGCTAGAAATTGAACCTGGATCTTCAGGTAAAGTAGCCGGTATTCTTAACTGCTGAGCCATTTCTCCGGCCCTCTAGGTAATGATTGTGTTTTATCCAATAGTTTCATATTTCAGAATCTTGTCTTAATGTATTTAGATTCACATATATATTTTTGGCACAAAGTTGTTTATTGTAGTAATAATGATAATTTAACATATATTCTGGAGAGAACTGAGAGATGATTATATGAAGTTCAGCACTGTTTATGGCTTACAGTGAGTCTTTTCAGTCCTTTGGAGGAGTTTTTTAAATGTGGTAGATCATTTCAGTAGTCCACTGTTTCTGTGGGGTTGTCTCACATCCATTCAGTGAGGTGGGAAAGGTGGGTGATTTGGTCTAACTTATAAAAGGGAAGGTGTAGATGGTGTGTGAATGACAAGCCTGCTCTCTTATCCTCTAAGTGGACATACTTTTTGAGGTCCTGGGATTGAAATCACAGCCTTGTGCATGCAAGGCAGGTGCTCGACCACTGAAGGACAACTGTAGCAAGGTGAATGAGTCTCAGAACTGGGTTTGTTTTTAATTCAATATTTACTACAGCAGCAATATTTACAACATTTCCACACCTTCCTCTTACCTGTAACTCCTCCCACGCCCTTCCATTTCCTCTTCTCCTTTCATTATTGTTATAATCTGTGTATTTACTGAGTCCGTTTTGTGTTGCTCATACGTGTTCAGGGCTGACTGCTTGGGATTAGATAACCTTTCAGGTACTCATCCCTGGAGATCAGGCTCTGAGAGATTTGAATCTTCCCGGGTTTTAACCTTCCCAGCTTACACCATTCCTGGCTTCCAAGCTGAATCAATGGCTCATGGTATATGAGGACAATGTGCCCTTCCACCCTGTGCTCTGACTGTGTACCACCCAAGTGACTTTTCCTGTAGAATCTGTGGTGTTATGGCAGCCGGTTGGTCAGACATCTGGGGAGCTGGGCTGTAGCTAGAGTTTTCCTGCCTGGCCCACAGTCAGGACAAATCTCTCTCACCCGCCAGTCCCATGGCCGCTCAGACCCAACCAAGTAAACACAGAGACTTATTTTGCTTACAAACTGTATGGCCGTGGCAGGCTTCTTGCTAACTGTTCTTATATCTTAAATTAATCCATTTCTATAAATCTATACCTTGCCACATGGCTTGTGGCTTACCGGCATCTTCACATGCTGTTTGTCATGGCGGCGGCTGGCAGTGTCTCCTCAGCCTTCCACTTCCCAGAATTCTCTCCTCCTTGTCCCGCCTATACTTCTTCCTGCCTGACCACTGGCCAATCAGTGTTTTATTTATTGACCAATAAGCAACATGTTTGACATACAGACCATCCCACAGCACTGGGCTTATCAAGAGGCATCCAGCTTCTAGTCACTGTCCTGAGTTGCAGCTGAATTTTCTATTTTTAATCTTCTCTGAGTGAGGTGGCAACGTTTATTTAAATAAGAAATGGGTAGGTTACTATAACTTGTCCAAATAGAAGCAAAGCCTCGAGGGTAACCTGCCTTCAGGATGCCAGTGGAGACCAGTCTCTAGTAGGTACATGTTGGAGGCTCTGGAAGATGCATTTGTAAATTCCAAAACAAGCAGAGATTGGATGGAATGGGTCAGTTTGGGCCAGAGAGCGGTACCCAGGAGGAATGAACAGCCAATGGGAAAAGATACTTGCAAACCATTCTGTCAAAATTGCAGCATCCTTCAAAATGCCAAAAGGATGGATAGCTACTCATTAAAACCCCTCCCCAGGCTCCTTTAGTCATCCACGTCCACAGCCGCACACCACAGGAAGTGCCAGCTGTCCCTGACCATTCGCCCCCACAATGTTCCAAAGTCCCTTCCAAGCCCAGCCTCCCCTGGCTACGCTCCTCTTTTCCCTCTTCCCACTCATCTCCCTCTGCGCCTTCCTTGGACGTAGGTGAAGGAATCGTCAGCTTCTTTTTGTAATCCTCTTGCCCAGTTCCTCCCAAGGCCTGGGAGCCTCACTGGGGCGGGACAAAGCTGTGTGCAGCACACTAGAATGATGGGAAAGGTGCAAACTGAGGGTCGTTCAGATAGAGAATTCAGTTACGTGAAATAGAAGCTGGAAAGATGAAGAACAAGGACAGCTCACATGTAACCAGACGGGTGCAAAATGTGTGAGAAAGCACTTCTGAAAGGTGGCATATGCCTTTAATCCCAGCACTCAGGAAGCAGAGGCAGGCGGATCTCTGTGAGTTTGAGGCCAGCCTGGGCTACAGAGTGAGTTCCAGGACAGGCTCCAAAGCTACACAGAGAAACCCTGTCTCGAAAAACCAAAAGAAAAAAAAAAAGAAAGAAAAGAAAAGAAGTCACGGTTATGATAGCAAGACACTATGGTATCCACGCTGTTTCTGGAGTAAGGGAAATGTGACTCTGAGGTGGAATTTGATGAACCTGTGGAATTAGAAGTGATGGGTGGGGATTGCAGAACTCAGGTATCGGTAGAGGGAAAGAAAAATACTATGCTGGACAGGGCTGAGTGTGCTCAGAGAGCCCAGATCCATCTCTACACAGAGGCCTCTTGAGTTCATTTCCTGTCAAGGGCATTCTATGACAAGTTTCCAAATGAAAAAGTCATTCCCCATTGAGCTAGCCAAGTATCTTGAATAAATAATGTAGAGATTATTAAGACATTTTCCAGAGGACCCCAGCATTTCCTGTCTTGACAATGAAGCTGGATTTGACATCAGCTGAATCAAGAGGTTACAAATAAAAGCTGTGACCTGAGCCAAACTTCCCCTCCAAGTATTTCTCAATGTTCCGAGATTGGAATACAAGACAGTACATGTAATCAATTTCTATAAAACATCGCAATACATTTTCCATTAAGTCCTGAGCATGGCCATGTGGACACACCATCGGCTACTGCCCTGGGTGACAGACCAGACAGGAAGACTGAAATGAACTCTGACCCCATTGATCCATCAGTCAAAGATTAAAGGAAGAGGTGATGAACAAAAGAAGATCCAACACACAAGATGATTTGGGACTGAAGAGACATGCGTGTTGGGAGGTATTAATGATCTTAGAAGGATTCATCCAAGAAATGTTAGTGCAAGGTACTATTGTTCACATATATTACTTAATTTATTAGTGATGATGATCTTAAAGGAGTGAGGTATGTGTCCCCTTTATGCAAACAACGTAAGTGAAGAGGAGGAAGTAACTCACCCGAGGTCACATAATCAGCAAGTGAGAGTCAGCGTGTGTATTAGTTACTCTTCCATTGCTGTGACAAAAGCAGCTTAAGGCGAAACCATTTACTTTGGTTCACAGTTCCAGAGGGATAGAGTCCGTCATGACAGGAAAGGCAAGTCAACAGGCAGAGAAGTGAGGAAGTGAGGCCCAGCTATAAACCTCAAAGCCCACCCCCAGTGACGTACTTCCTCCAGCAAGCTTCCACCTCCTATAGGTTCCTTAACCTCCCCAAACGGCACCACCAGCTGGAGACTAAGTGTCCAAGCACATGCACCCATGGAGGACTTCTCACATTCAATTCATGGCAGCACATCAGTCTCTCTAACGAGCCCCCGGAGGCGGAGCTGAAGTCAAATACTAGATTCTTCTCCAAACACCTGACCATGATGGTAGTCAGCCTTAATCTACTCAGGAAGACAGGTGGGTTTAGCCTAGATGTAAGGGGCTAAACCCAGAGCTTGAACAAAGAGTTTCCCCTTCCAGGCAAGTGAGCATCCTTTTGCTCATGGCACAAGGGACTGAAAACACCTGCTTCCTAAATGACAGGTGTTCCGCAGAAGCTCCTCAGACACTAACAGGATGGTGTGGGCTCTGGGGAAGGACCAACAGCAGAAGTGTATCCCTTTCCTTTCTCATCACTGTGACGGAATACTGTGCAGGGACCACTCAAAGGTTGATTTGGGTTCATGGTTTAGGGGCTTTTGGTCTGTGATGGATAGAAAGCATGACAGACTGCCCCACCATGGTGGTGATGGTGGGGGGGGTGGGGGGGGTGGTAACATCCAGTAGAGGTCTTTGTATAGCAACCAGACAAGATAGCAGAGGCTAGACCTAAGCCGGAGCTCAGGTATCATCTTCAAAGAACTGCCCTTATTGTTCAACTCCACCAACCCTTCATGGTTTCTTCACCTCCCAAAATAGTGCCAAGAGATAGAGACCAGGTGTTCAGACATAGATCCCTATAGAGGATGACTCAGACCCAAACCATGACAAGAAATATCTATAGTCCCAAAAATTGATATCATGTATTCATTTAATCCATAGACAACTTGGATTTCTCCCTAGTTATCGATTTTTTTCATATGTAAAATGTTGCAGTATGGTGAGGTTTCAGTGCACTCAAGGTGTGCACTGGGCGTGGTCCCTTGCTCGCAGTGAAGGCTCAATGAATGTTAAATAATAATAAAGAAATTGTAGCTTCAGCCTGCATTCTGCTGTGCTTAATTGCAAGTTTGCAATACCTGTTTGATGCTCCAGAGCACTCTGGCTAGTAAGAAACAAAATTAATAATTAATGACAGAACTTTAACCTGATAACGTGGCCACTCCCAAGGTTTAGCATATTCCAGCAGAAGGCTAATGGCATGCTCGCCATTGTTCATGATCGGAGCGGTAAGGCGTCATGCATAATGGATCAGAGTCCCCGCTAACAGCAGAATCACGCACAATAATTTAAACTTGTTTGTATGGAAATAAAGGGCGAGTCTTTGAAGTGCGTCCTAATGAGATGCCGCTTGATCTTCAGTGTGTCCTGGGAGAGAGAGTTCAATTTTTCCCCCAGCGTCAGGCACATGTTGGTGCATGTAAGAAAGAAAGGGCTGACTTAAATTATGAATGGCCCTTCTTGTCTTTGTGGTGGCAGGTGAGGAAGGCGGGTGCTCATTCAGGGGGGCAGGGAGGTGCAGGGGGTGGGGGGTGGCACGCGGGGAGGGGAGAGAAGCTGGGAGACAACTGTGATTCTCCATGGTGGTTTCTGCTTGAGAAACTTGAAGGAAAAACCAGAGCACGAGCCAATGAGGACAGGTAAAGTGAGGTGTCAAAGAACACCTAAGGATAAAATGAGCTGATGGCCCTCCCTGAAGGGAGGAGGGATGGGGTGGCAGAGTGCTGCGGTCCTCGGTGGTTCAGTTCTGCTTACACACACACACACACACACACACACACACCCTGATCCTCTGAGGTGTCCCAGAAAACTGACCTGATCTCTCAGAAAGTCCCAGGAAGTGAGGGTGCTCTGATGGACAGAGAAAGAGTCTGATTGCTGTGTTATTGTTGTTTTAATCAATGATTGGCCAGAAGTGGTAGCACAGACCTACAATCCCAGCACTTGGTGAGCTGAGGCAGGAGGATCACAATACCATGCTCGATTAGAGTGAGGTCAGGCCAGCCTGGGCTAGAGCGTGAGACTTTACCTCCAAAAACAAGCATATAAAATCAATGCTTGTAGAAAAGACCATGAGAGAGGTGTCCCTTGTCAGGAGACACAAATGCCACAGGGAGATAACTGTGGAGTGCTGAGCACAGGCTGAGTAAACACTGTAGAGTGCTGATTGCACAGTCCATGCTGCCTTACTTTTCTCATTACCTCTAGCTCTGAGGGCTCTTGAGTCTCTCTGGCCTTTTAGGTTCAAGTCATTGTGACTGGTCTCTGAGAGCAGGTGTGCACTGAAGTCCTGTGATGTCTGGAGACACTAGCCGAAAATGATGGAGATTGTGTGATTGACCACTGCACCAGGCACGAGTCTCGGACACTCTGACGTTGACAGTCTAGGAAAATCTCTCACAGACATACCCAGAGGTTTGCCTCCTAGGTGAGTCTAAATTCTGTCCATCTTACAATCAACATTAACTATTACGTCATTCAGTGTCAGTGCCAGGAGCCTAACTCCAGAACCATAGCAGTCAGGGTGCATGCTGTCCCTAGCCTGCACCGTCCACCTCGGCTGTCACAGAGACTCACAAAGTCTGCCCTCATCCTATTGCACATCCTCTTCTCCTGACAGAGCTCCTGGTTTTTACTATTCTGTCACTGAGACTTGCCTCGAGAATGTCTCACAGGCTGGTGAGATAGCTCAGTGGGTTAAGGAGATTGCCATCAAGCCTGATGACCTAAGTTCAATCCCTGCGACTCACAGGGTAAAAATAGAGAAGTTGTCCTCAGACCTCTATATACACACATGTAGGCATGCTGTGGCTACACACACACACACACACACACACACACACACACACACACACACACAC
>CABHPH010147201.1:15742-35268 GCA_902168325.1 Peromyscus nudipes | reverse complement strand
GGTTCCCAGGGCCTTGCAAATCTTTGTCACTGAGAGAAAGTGCCTTCCCTCAGACACTGGGCAGCAGAAAGGATGAATGAAATCAGTCAATTGCCTGAACTAAATAAGCCAGTCCTTCTGCACAATCTAAACACTCATTTCTCAGAAACTGGAGACATCTTCACAGGTATTCATTGTTGAAGAATTTCTATGGCTGGAGAAACCGAGGCAGAGTCAAATCCAGGCAAACTTTTCATGCTGATATAAAACAGAGGTCAGGGAACATTTTTCGCCAAGGTCCAGACAGTAAGTATTCCAGATGTTGCAGGCCACATGACCCCAGATCCCCAGATGTTGCAAGCTACATGACCTCAGATTCCTAGATGTTGCAAGTCACATGACCTCAGTATTCCAGTTGTTGCAGGCCACATGACCTCAGTTAGGGCTGTTCACAGGCCTTCTTGGCATGACGGCCACAGGTGACATCCAATGACAAGATCTGGCCTCAAGCCAGTAAAACTAAATTTGCAGGCACTGAAATGGGAATCTCATATCACTTTTGTGTAACAAATGTTCTTTGCATTTTTCTCACAATTACTTAAAAAGGTAAAATCCATGCTGAGCAGTCTGGGCAGTACAAAACACTAAAATCAGACGAGGTTCAGCCCATCTGCCCTTCCATAGAACACAACAAAAGAAGGAAAACTCATATATCTTCACTTGTTCATAAAAAGGAGACAATGACCCCACATGTTTGGAAGTTGGTTTCATTTGAATTAGTAGGAATTAATCTGCTGACACCTGAACTTCTGGAATGTTCTATTTTCACAGCCCTGAACAAACAATGCAGAATCTTTTTTCTTGGCCTGCTATGACTGCATAAAGTAACCAGTGAACTGGCATTCTTTAGAGCTTCTTAACAAACAAAGGCAGAGGTTGGAGAGACAGCTCCGTGGTTAAGGACACATTCTACTCTTCCAGAGAACCCGAGTTTAGTTCCCAGCACCCAAGCCAGGTTGGAAGGCCTGCAAATCCAGCTCTGGAGGACTCTGACTCCTCTAGCCTCTTCAGGCACCTGCACTAACATGCGAATACACACACACACACACACACACACACACACACACACACAGAGAGAGAGAGAGAGAGAGAGAGAGAGAGAGAGAGAGAGAGAGAGAGGGAGAGAGAGAGAGAGGGAATTTAAAATAATAAAAAATAACTCAGAAAAGAAATTGAACTTGAATTTCTAGGCTTGGTAAACACAATGCCCTCAGGTTCCTCGTGGAAGTGGTCGTGAAAGGCAGACTGACCCCAACTCCTGTCCCCTCTCCACTGGCACAGGATATCACATGACATTGAGAGGACAGACCCTGGTTCCAGAACTTTCTGGTGCCTACAAAGTCTCATCAGAGGCTGGAATGATGTCTCAGCAGTTAAGAGCACTGGTTGCTCTTCCAGGGGACCCCAGTTCAATTCCCAGCACCCACACACGGCTCACAACCATCTGTAACTCCAGTCCCAGGGGTTCTGACGCCCTCTTCTGGCTCCTGTGGGCACTGCATGCACATGTTACACAGACATCATACAAGCAAACACCATACACATAAAATAAGTGAAAAAATAAAATAAAAATAAAATGATGATAAAGTTCTCATCAACTGTAGGGCTGCAGTTTTTAAAGAAATTCTGCTTTATCATCTTTTAAGTTACCAAAAATCATCATTTTCAGATTTTTCAACTGCTTAAAAAACTTTTCTCCCCACCTCCCCTTGTGGAGGTCAGTCACTTTTAAGATATAAGAGAATTTAAGAACAGATTAATGACAAAGACAAATGATGATTTTTATTTTAGCAGAAGTTTGGTGCGCTTGCTGCCTGCCCTCGCTCCCGACAATAAAGTACAATTGACATGTAACTGTGCGCGTTCTTTGCTTTAAAGTTCAAGGGGGGATCAAAAGAGTGAATTCTCCCTTTAAAAAAGAAAACGTCCTAGAAGGAGAAATAAAAGAAAGGTTGCTGGTTGGGGGTGCCGAACCTCCTGGCTCCTCTTTGTCTCCCCCCTCCACCTCCTCTTTGTAGCCCAGAGACAGAGCACTGAGTGACTTCTTCAGAAAGGAGATCGGTGAAATTGTCAGTTGATTACTTCTCCTTGATTAGCATATATAAGAGCCCTGTGATACAGTATTTGCATTCCTATTTAGCCGTGATTTTTGTGGGGCACCAATGATTAAACTTGTCAGAGGGCTTGATTGACGGGGTCAGATCTTCACTTTCTACTCTTTTGAAATTAAAAACAAATGTGTCAGCTCCCTTCATGGGCCGGAGCTCCGTGAAGCTCGCCTGGCTTGTCATTGCAGATAGGTCAGGAATGTTTTAATTTTAGGGATGGAATTCGGCTTGTCAAGTCGAGTGTGATGGCGTGTGGTTGTGGAGATGAGATGTGAAGGGTGTAACACAAAGAGGGAGGACAAAGACAAAGACACTCACATTATTAGACAGATTTAATTAGTCTGAATGGATATTATGCTAGATGAAGCGGTGAGCTGTGAAATTAACCCTTGATTACGGATTGGCGGATCACACTCAGGAAGAGAATCAAACCTTTGTAGAGAGCCACCAAGGTGTGGTTTTTGGTACACACACACCCACACAAACACACCCCACCCCCACCACACACACACACACACCCCACCCTCACCATGCATACACACACCCCAGCCCTTCTGGGTTGCCTACCCACCCCTACCACCCACCCCTGTCTCCATTAAAAACCATTGGTCTTGAACTTGTGAAGGCAGGCATCCCTAGAGAAGGGATCCTAACCCGCCAATAGCAGCAGTTGGACATGAGGCCAAGGGGGTGTGAAGCAAGGACACCCATTTCTGAATTCAAATTAGATGATGAGAAAAGGTCAATTTGGCCAAAGGACACTTAATCCAAGTCTTTGCGTTGATTCGTTCTGTTGACTTCTGTGGAGGGTCACCTCCTAGAAGTATTTGCCCTTCATACACCCTTCACCCAACTTATTTCTTCCAGTCCACAGTCCCTTTCAGCAGACTTCTTGGGAGTTGCAAAAATTCCAAAGCATATTCAAAGTTGGGGGGAGGGGTTCCTACTCCTCCAGGCCACATCCAGTCTCAAACCCTTTCAGTTTAATGTCCTGGGAATGTGTCACTGTGACATGGGTGAACACAGCTGCAATTGTTGGCATCTCTTTTCTTCCCAAAGATGGTATTTTGTTTCTGAAGACATTTTTCTCTTATCCCTATCCAGTAAGAGAAATGACCAGGTGCCTCTGACTTGCCTCCTCTTTGTTCTTTAGGTGGAGGGGACCTTAAGAAACCTTTTGAGGAGAGTCTAGCCTTGATGGTAACATAACAATTCGGGAAGCACTTGGTCAACCATTTTTATAACAATGTACTTGTCGTCAAGATATTTGTGTGTATCTGTCTGTGTGTCAGGGTTCCTTGATGTTGCCACCACTGACATTTGGCTGCATAATTCTCTGTCTTTGGCTCCGTCTTGTATGTCTTAGGATGTTTAACATCTTTCCTGGCCTCTTCCCACCAGAATCCAGTACCAGTGGCATCTCAGGTGAGACCAAAATATCCCCAGACAATTCCACAAGTTCCCTGCAGTCAAAGTCACCCCTAATAGAATAGTGCTATTTCGTATAAGTGACTCCTGGGAGAGTGCCGCTTAGGATAGGCTTCCAAAAGGAATTCACACAGAGAAAAGTAGTAATTTATAAATATTCTGGAGAGATGGGTCAGTGGCTCCAAGCACTTGCCACTCTTGCAAAGGACCAGGGTTCAGTTCCCAGCACTCACACTGAGTAGCTCACAATCACCTGTAACTCCAGCTCCAGGGGATTCAACGCCCTCTTTTGGACTCCACCAGCACCTACACTCGTGTGCACATACACACAGACAGACAGACAGATAGACAATTAAGAATAGTTTTTTTGTTTTGGGGGGGTTTTTTTGATGACAGAAAAACTGAGTTGACTGTGTTAGGCAGAAATTAAGGTTTTAGTAGAGAGAAAGAAGTTAAGGAAAGGTCAGCCACTTTCCTTTCACTGTGATCAAATGCTCTGACAAAAACACCTTCAGGGAGAAAGGGTTTGTTTTGGCTCACACTGTTCAAGGGACAGGTAAGCTTCCAGCATATCAGGAAGCATGGCAGCAGGAGTTTGAGGGAGTTGGTCCCATGACATCCACAGTAAGAAGAAAAAGAGCAATGAATGTGTGCATGCCTGTGCTCAGCTCAGTTTCTCCTTCTTATACCTGTCAGGATCCCTGCACAAGGGATGGTGACACCCACGGTGGACATGTCCTCCTGCCTCAGCACCATGACCAAGACAGTCCCCTACAAATGTGTCAAGAGGCTAACCTGGTCTAGATGAGCCCTCACCGAGACTTCTTCCCTAGGAGTCTCTTGATTGTGTGAAGTTAAAGGCTACCACCACAGAAAATATGTACTCCAGACATGAACCACCAAGCTGCTCACCTCTGTTAGTCTCACAGAGACTATGCTTAAGAAAAGCCATAGCACAATGCTAGTCACGTGGCATGCTGCCAGGCGTATGGGACTAGCCCCAATCCCAACACAGTGACACGGGCATGTTTAAGTTCTGTGTACGCAACAGCTCATTTAATAATTTACAATGTGAGAGGCAGGGGTCATGCTCACTTACAAGGAGAGTTGAGGCAATAAGTGAAGCAAATCTATGTTGGGGGTGAGGGAATGCTGAGTCATTTAGTGGAGCTATAGACAGGCCAAAGCCATCCATTACATACTCTCTCACACCTATTAAAAATTGTTTCCCATGAAGAGATGGCTCAACAGTTAGGAGCACTTGCTGCTTTTGCAGAGAACTCAGGTTCAGTCCCCAACACCCGCGAGGTGACTCACACCTATCTGTGACTCCAGTTCCAGGGATCTTATATCTTTTACTGACCTCCATGGGCACCAGGAATGCACATGTTACACATGCTTATTTGCAGGCAAAACACTCATACACACAATATAAATAAATAAGCCTTGTAGGGGCAAGTTTCTTGGTCCCACCTAGCCCCACAGTTCCAGATGAATCTCTCCCACCTGAGCTCTTGCAGCTGCTTATAAAATAATCACTCAGAGGCTTATATTAATTACAAACTGTATGGCTTGTGGCTCAGGCTTCTTGCTAGCTAGCGCTTTCATCTTAAATTAACCCATTTCTATTAATCTATATGTTGCCATGTGGCCGTGGCATTACCAGTCTGCTGGCATCTTGCTGTTCCTTGGGCAGTGGGCTCACATCTGCGTTGACTCCACCCTTCTTCATCTCTGCTTCAGTTTGAATGTACCACCTAACCTTATTCTTCATCGCCATTGGCCAAACAGCTTTATTTATCAACCAATGAGAGCAAAACATATTCACAGCATACAGAAAGACATCCCACAGCAAAATCTAACTATATAAATATGTAAATAGATGTAAAAAAAAAACCTATTTCCTTGATCTGGACATGATCATGCACCCTTGTAGTCCCAGCACCTGGGGGATAGACGCAAAAGAATCAGAAGTGTGAAGTCATCCTTGGCTACAGAGTTGAGGCCCACCTATGCTACGTGGGATCTTGTCTCATAAAACCAAAACAAACAATAAACAAACATATTTCTCTTAGTGTCTACTGTGTGCCCAGAAATATGCTGCCTACAACCCAGAGAAAATGTTGAACTCACATCTCGTTTGCCATTATTCCTGTGGCCCCACGAGCTGCTTCTGAGCTAACAGAAGCCTGTAGTGCCCATTTCTTGCATGTCTGTCATGAGAAACTAGAAATCCTGATTTTATAACTGGGATTTCAAAGTTGTTTCCTACCTAGAAAAAGCAAGAAGTCTGAATTTAAAAAGCTTTGGGCTACGAATAAAAAAATAAATTACAATGATTTGGATAGACCATGATGTGGTGACTTCCAGAAGTCAACAACAATAGTGTTGGCCAGGGGACCATGATTTATGAGGTGGTCCTGTGGCTCTCTTCATGGTAGCCTCACCACTGCAAGATGGCTTCTACCACTAGACATCCATCTGCATCCCCAGCAGGAAGGAGAGTAGGGCAATGATTCTGTTTTTACACTTTTTTCTCAGAGGAGGCATGCAGTAGAATATTATTTTAAGGTGTGTTATTTTGTTTATGTTGCTTTTATTTAACTCTGTGAAGCTGTGTTACTGTGCCTGTCTAAAACATCTGATGATCTAATACAGTACTGAACAGCCAATAGCAAGACAGGAGAAAGGATAGACGAGGCTGGCAGGCAGAGAGAATATAGAGAGGAAGAAATCTGAGAGGAAGAGAGAGATGGAGAGGTGAAGGAAGTAGTGGCCAGAGAAGGAGGAGGACTCCAGGGGTCAGCCACCCAGCCACCCAGCCACCCAGCCACCCAGCCACCCAACCACCCAGCCACCCAGCTACACAGCAAGCCACAGAGTAAGAGTAAGATTTACAGAAGTAAGAGAACAAACGGGAAAAGCCCAGAGGCAAAAGGTAGATGGGATAATTCAAAGTTAAGGAAAGCCAGCTAGAAACTAAGCCAAGCTAAGGCTGGGCAATCATAGTTAAGAATAAGCCTCTATGTGTGTGATTTATTTGGGAGCTGGGTGGCAGGCCCCCCAAAAGACCAAAGACCAACCAACAACAGAGGCATTGCCCAGGAACTCAGCCCATTCCACTCCAGCTCCTGTATTAGTTATCTTTTCTGTTCTTACAATAAAACACTGATGACTGAGGCACCTTGTAGAAGGAAGGGTTTATCGAGCGACAGATGATGAGTCCAACATGGTGGTGAGGCATGGCAGCAAAAGGCAGGTGCTACAGCAAGAGCCAAAGGCTGAGAGCTCACGTTCTCAACCCAAATCACTGAGGAAAGAGAAAGTGAACTGGAAGGGGCTCCAGGCTTTTAACCTCAAAGCCCACCCACACTGGTGCCAATCCTGCAGCTGGGCCACACCCCCTAGACCTCCACAGACAGCATCATCAACTGGGGACCAAGTGTTCAAATGCCTGAGCCCGGGGAACATCTGTCATTCAAACCACCATAACTCCCCAGCCAGAAGGGTGATGTTTGTTTGTTTGTTTGTTTGTTTGTTTGTTTGTTTGTTGTTTTGTTGACATTCCTTTCTGCAAGATGCTTTGAAGCACCTAGCTCATTACAGAGTCACAGAACACAGACCCAGGCATTTGAGAAAGAAGAGGGAGCTAGATATAGGTGGACAGTTAATGTCATCTGTCCCCAAGACCATCCCAGTTGGCCCTTCCTTATCTCTTCCTACCCAACAGCCTGCAGGGGTGAGGATCTGATGTCTCTTCTGAACTGCTGTGGATATGTCACCAAATGCAACCACATACATAGTGTTGGCCAAGTGTCCTCAATGTGATGGGTTATATACAGCAGATCAAGAGGCTTACTAGAAGCCGGGCGGTGGTGGCACAAGCCTTTAATCCCAGTACTCGGGAGGTGAGAGAGAGAGAGAGAGAGAGAGAGAGAGAGAGAGAGAGAGAGAGAGGCTGTCATACACAATAGGAACTACATACCCATGGGCTTAATTCTTAGGGGAGAAACAAAAAACAAAAAAAGGCTGCCTTGTCCCTAATTAATGCCCAGGAAATACCTGTTATGACCATACTTGGATGCACATCATCACATTTCTCCGAAGGAATGAATGTGTTATAAAGGGGATTTTTCTGACTGGCTTACACGATAAGGGCTGGGTAGTCCAACACTGGCTGTGTGTATGCTGAAGGGGTTGAGAACCCCGTAGCTCCTCAGTCCATGAGGCTGGATGTCTCAGCAGTCTCAATCTGGTGCTGAGGACATGGACGACTACTGGAGAGTCTCTGGTCTTCAGTCAATGTGTGAAGGCTGAGAATTTGGGTCCTGGTGTCAGCAGAGGGTGGTGGCAGTGGTAACAGGGACAGATACACTCACTAGCTGGAAGTGAAGGCAGGTAGGAAAAAGCAATGACCTTTCTGTGCACCTATCACGCCTGGGTCATCAGAAGGCTCTAGGGGAGAGTCCTCCCACTAAGCTAGCCCTCCCTAGAAGTGCCCCAAACAGCTGCCCAGAAACCTGTCTCTGGTTGATTCCAGACCCCATCAAGTTGACAATGAAGACGAGCCATAAGAGGAGTGGAAGCCATATTTGGACAGGAACACCCGAGTTGCCCTTAGGGGAGGAAGGGGGGTCCTTCCTATGGATTCTATGTACAATAGTCAACAGGGTCAGAGGCAGGCTGCCAAACACAAGAGAAACAGAGCCAAGTACAGCTCAGAGAGGCTGGGAAGCCACACAGCAGTCGGCACACAGCAGCCGGCTCTCCCACTTAGAGTGAACGGTGAATGCGCGTTTGCAGTTTCTGGCAGGTAGGTAGCCTCTTGGGCCACCTTGCACTCCTCTACCTGATGGCACCAAGCACTTACACTATAGCCAAGCCGAGCTTAGGTGGGCGTCTCTGCTCCTCCAGTGACCGCACTCACCCTGGGTCTGCCTAAACCCAGCCCAAAATTCCGCCAACATGAAAAAAGAAAATATGTGTGCTTTTTTTTTTCATTTTGTGCATAGTGTTTCTGAATGTCCACGAATGTAGAAGAAAAAAAAGTCACTTCCTCCCCCCAGAAAGAAAAGTCTGAGATACACAATGTTCTCAAACCATAAAAAGACAGGAAGCCTTTAGAATGAGGAAGCCAGCCCCTTCCTTAAGGGAGCTCCCTGTTGGTTTGGAGACCACACAGCTCTTAAAACATTTATAGAAAGAAAAAAAGTAATTCAATGTACTTCAAGTCGGCCAGCAGCCTGAGACTTCACTGATGTAGATGATGTAGAGCCTTATGATGTAGAGCAGAAACGAGGGCAGAGATGGCTCAGTCACACAAGTGTGGGGACCTTGCTGGACGTAGTCTTTGGGTTCCAGCACTAGGCAGGCAAATCTCTGGGAGTTCAAGGCTAGCCTTGACTACATAACGAGTCCTAGGCCAGCCAGAGCTACATAGTGAGATCTTGTCTTAAAAAAACAAGAGGAAAAGAAGGTAGGAAGGGAGGGAGGGAGGGAGGGAGGGAGAGAAAAAAGAGAGAAAGAGAGAGAGAGAGAGAGAGAGAGGGAGGGAGGGAGGAAGAAAGAAAGAAACAAACAAACAAACAAACAAACAAAAACAGGAGAAGGACCTGAGTTCAAAACCCCTATTTAAAAAATAAAATAAAAGACTAGCATGGAGTAAAGAGATGGGCCAGTGGTTAAGAACAGTTATTGCTCTTGCAGAAGACCTGGGGTCAGTTCCCAGCACCCTCCAGTGCCCTCTTTTAGCCTCTGTAGACTCCTGAACACAGATGGTATACATATATTTATGCAAGCTCACATACATACACACAAAGAAAAAACTAATAATTTTAAAAATTACTTCATATTTTTAAACTTTTATTTTAAAAGCTAGACATATTAGCACATGATTATGATGTCAGGGCTGGAGAGGCTGACAGGCGGATCCCTGGGGCTTGCTGGCCAGACAGTCTAGCCGGATCTGCAAGCCCCAGGCTCCTTAGAATTCCATCATCATCTTACCCCATCCCCACCTGTTTTCCTCCTCGCTTCTTCCCACAGAAGCCCTCACTATATTCTGAAGCCCTGTTCAGATTTCACTGTACCTATCCAGGTCCCACACCGGAGCTTTCCTACCCTCCTGTAGTCATGGAAAGGATATCCCCCCAAGTCCTGTATAATGTATCCCCCTGTTGGCTGACGATCACATAGGTGCCCAGACGTGGATTTCATGTGATAAACACCACTCATGCCAATGTAAAGGGGAGAGAGATTTTATTGGGTCCTCTGAAGGTGAAGGGGCAACAAAACCAGGCAAAGATGTATCTAGGGTTGAAAGATGTTAGGCACCTGGCTCCTCGGATAACCTTTCTGCTATGGACGCCTATTTTATGTAGCAGCCTAGAAACCCCCAGCAGCCCCAGGCTGACCACCCCAGTGACAAGAATTTCAGGGGTGTGAAAAAACAAAACTTTTTTTTTTCTGGGCTGACCATTAGGCCGTGCGCCCATCCCTAAACCAAGCTCTACGCAGGAGAATCGAGCACATTGATTAGCTAGGCCTCAGTCACACGGGCAGCCCTATAAGTAGGAAGTAAGGTGAGCCTGAGCTGCACGAAAATCTCTGCACGGAGAAGACAGCAGATGGTCCCCCCAAAGGGAAATCTGGTTTGTAATTAGAGGGAATAATATTTATCTACCTGGTTCATCTTTTTGTTTTAACGACTGATTTATTTATGTGGATGCGGGTATGCGTGTGTGCACGTGTGTTTGCAGATACACCTGTGCATGTTCACTGGGGGCCTGAAGGCGGCGTCAGGTGTCTTTTCCTACCACCCTCCATCTCTTCCTTTGAGGTGGGTTCCTCCCTGAACCTGGGACTCAATTTTGCTTGGCTAGTTTGGAAGCCAGAAAGCCCCAGCGGTCCCCTTGTCTCTGCCTCCCTGTGAGCTGGAGTTAAGGCTCAACCAGGATGCCTTGATGGAACCTGGGATCCAGTCCTCAGGAATGCTCAGCAAGAACACTCAGCTTCTGAGCCACCCTTTCCAACATCCCAGTGAGTCATTTTTTTTTAATCTATTATTTTAAAATTCTTTTTTTAATCTTTGAGAATTTCTCAGATTTATACAAAGCATCTTAATCATATCAAAACCACCTCCAACTACCCCCTCCAAATCCCTCTGGCCTCCTTCTCTCCCTCTCAGCTTCAAGTCTGAGTGTGTGTGTGTGTGTGTGTGTGTGTGTGTGTGTGTGTGTATCCACTGAGTCCAGAGATTTTTGTTTGTTTGCTTTTGCTTTTTGGTTTGGGGGTTGGGGGGGATTTTTTGTTTGGTTGTTTTCAAGACAAGGTTTCTATGTGTAGTTTTGACTGTCCTAGAAGTTGTTCCGTAGACCAGGTTGGCCTTGAACTCAGAGATCCACCTGCCTCTGCCTCCAGAGTGCTGGGGTTAAAGATGTGCGCCACCACTGCCTGAAGAGTCCAGGTTTTTGTTTGTTTGTTTAGTTTTCTAATACCTCAAAGTACCTAGCATTTCATGTCATTTGCCTTGCCTGGCCCCTCTTCTGACTTGATAGCTCTGCCAGTTAAGTATTCCCAAATACTGGAGAACAAAGTGGTTTGGATTTGGAAATATTTGCATATGTCTAACAGGATCTGTTAGAGATGAGGGCTAGTTCTAAATGCAAAATGCACTTAGGTTTCATATCAATACGGTCCACCTAATGCTGTAATTTTTTGTTTATTTTCTTCGAGACAGGATTTCTCTACACAGCCCTGTCTGTCCTGGAACTCGCTCTGTAGACCAGGCTGGGCTTGAACTCACAAAGATCTGCTTGCCTCTGCCTCCCAAGTGCTTGCATTAAAGGCCACCATACCGGGCTCTGTAATCTATTTTTAATAACTAATGGGGGGAGCCAAGTTTCCACTTGTGATGTCTTATTGGAGCTTGGTTATGTTGGATCCTGGAGTCACTTGGATGTGAGGTTGAAGGTGCTCGATTGTGTTGTAATTAGCCAGGAAAAGAGCACACCACGTTTTCAGCATTTTCCCTCTCTTTTAGGGAGTCTTCTTAGTAAGCCAGACACTCCCAAAGCCTTTCATCTGGAGTCAGAAAGAAGACAGAAGACACTCTTGTTTTCTAATCCCAACGTCTTGCTCATAGACACAAGAAATTAAAAAAACATATTATTGTTTTTCAACCTAATAAGAGAGAATCAGTCAGTCATAACCACACCCTTGACCTGCCAGCCTGAATCTTTTCTCTGTAGCCATTTGTGATCATGAAGACTGGGCAAGATTTCCCAAATCCTTGACACTTCTTCATTATTAAAAGCAGGATCCCTTAATAAATAATTAGATGCTCATTTTCTAAGGAACAGAGAGATAAGGGCGGGGAGAGACTCAAGTCTCATAAATTTCATGCTACAGGATAGATTTCGCCCAGCATGGAGAAGAGCCTAGCGCTGGTTGTTTTTTTGTTTTTTTTTTTTCCCTTTTCCTGTGGCATAAATTGTTCTAATTACGTGTGCAAGATCATCTATTCCCCGAGATGAGAGTCCCGAGCGCCGGGTCTGTTCTTTTAATTCCGAGAAGCATGTGAGGCTCTGTGTTCCCACCCCCCTTGTTTTCAAACTGAATTGTTTCAGTGGTGGCTTAGTGTGTCAGCTTGTAAGTCTATAAAACAGTTCTCTACCAGCTGGAGATTCAACATGCTACAGGAATGCATAACAGAGCCTAACCAAGAAGGTTTGTAATTCCGTAATTAGCTGTAATTAATGAACACAAAGTGAAGACTCATTTACAGCTTAAATTACCACATTAGCTCCTGTCACCCTCTGTGTACACAAAACAGCAGGAATTCAATTATTTTTATTCTTCAAAGCTAATTTAAAATTTAAGGGATGCCATTACATGAAATAATAGGTAAGAAATGTAATCGCAATCTCTGGGAACAGTTGGTCGTCCTTAGAATTAAAAAAAAAGAATGTGATGGCTGACGATTTGGAAATGTTTCTTCATCTGTGAACAGATGAGGGATTGAAGTCTCTGCTCTTCTCAGTATATTTAATTTAAAGGAGAAGGGAGTCGGTGGTGGCGGAGTCCTCGTGCTGGGAGATCATTGGGCATAATTGCCAAGGCAGCTGATGGAAGGGGGCAGCCTGGGAGACTCACGTGCCATTGTCTTTGATGGGGACCGAGTCTCCCTGAAATGCCAGGAGCTTCTTGAATTTGCCACCTGTTCCTGACAAAAAAAAAAACATCAGAGGCTTCAGTCCTTGTCATCATCTCTTGTAAGCAACATGTTTTCTTTCTTTTCTTTCCTTCTTTCTCTTTCTTTCATTCCTTCATTCCTTCATTCTTGGTGAAGCAGCTGTCCTAGGCTCCAGGCCACAGCAGTGGAAATGGTGGACCCATTCCAGCCCTCCTAGGGCCAGCATTCAGAGGGGGAAAGCTCTCAGTAGGGAGGAATTGGCAAACCTGGATCTGTAATAGTCTTAGTGGAAGCTTTTAAAACATAAGCATAAGGACCAGGGAAATGGCTCCAAGTAAAGCGCTTGCCACGGAAGCATGAGGACCTGAGTCCCATCCTCTGGAACCCCTCAAATGGCAGTGCATTCCTGTCATCCCAATGCTGAAGAAGCAGAAACCGGTACTCCCTGGGACTAGCCAACCAGCCAGCTCAACCTAGTCAGGGAGCTCTGTGTTCAAGAAGAGACCCAGTCACAAAGACATAAGTAAATAAATTAATTAATAAGGTCAGAGGCAGGCATGGTGATGCAGGCCTTTAATCCCAGGGCTGGGGAGGCAGAGGCAACTGGATCTAGTGAATTCCAGGCCAGCCTGGTCTACAGAGTAAGCTCCAGGACTACATAGTAAGACATTGTCTCAAAAAAAAAAAAAAAGAAAAAGAAAAAGAAAAGAAAAGAAAGAAAAAAGATTGAGATGCAATTGAGAAAGAACCTAGATGTTGACCTCTGGCCTCCACGTGCATGCGTATACACCTACACACACATATGGATACCTCCACGTGCGTGCGTATACACCTACACACACGTATGTGCACAGGAGCAATATAGTCAAGTTTGGCAGTACACGCCTGTTATCCCAGCCCTTGGGAGGCTGAGGCAGGAAGATGACCAATTCCAGGTCAGCCTGGAGCTCAAGGCCAGCCCTATCTACATAGTAACAGCCTGTTTCCTTTAAAAAGCAAAAAAAAATGACAGCCAATGACATAACTGAGTGACAGAGGGCTTGGCCAAGCATGCTCAAGGCCCTGGGTTCTATCCCTAATATAATAATAATAATAATAATAATAATAATAATAATAATAATAATAATAATAATAATAATATAGTTATATATATGAATGGATGCTTAGGTTCCAGCCCCCACTGGCTGAATCAGACTCTCTGTGGTCAAGCCTGAGCATCAGTATTTTTAGCCATTTTCAATAATTCAAATATGGAGCCATGATTGGGAATCACTAGGCCTGGCTAACAACCACAGCAGAGATGGCAGCTCTCCCTGGAGATCGAGACTGTGATAGAAACAAAACCAGAAAAGCAGGCTTCAGGAAGGTGACTGAGCTGGTCCAGGTCACATGACTGGAGAGGGGACTCTGAACTGTGAGAAGAGAGTCTAGAAGAAGCTGGCCTAACTTGGGCATCAAGTTCTCCCCCAACACACACACACACACACACACACACACACACACACACACACACACACACACCTATCACTCTCTCATTTTTAGATTTATATCTGTGTGGTGTCTGTGTGTGCTGACGTGTAGGGGTGCACTTATGTGTGGAGGCCAGAGGTGGGTGGCTAGTGTCTTCCTCCATCACTTGTCACTTTATTTACTGAGGCAGGATCTTTCACTGAGCTCAGAAGTCACTGAGTCAGCAGATCTAGCTTAAACTCTTGGCCCCGGGGATCCCCTGCCTCCCCTCCTCAGCCAGCTCTTTCACACAGGCTGCCATGCCTACCTGGCTGCTATTTAGGCGCTGAGGATCCAAACTCTGGTCCTCATATTTTCCCTATACAAGTTTTATCTGCTGAGCCATCTCCACAGAGCCAGCCCCCATCCCCACCCCCTGCCTCTCTGCCCTTCCAAATGTTTTATTATTTTAAAGTGTATATCAAAACAGTAAAGTTCATTGGCAAGGTGAATTTATCCCACTTAAACCATATTATAAAAAAATTTAAAAAAAATCAACAAGTACCAGGACCCGAGGCAGACATGGACATGATGCTTTCCATGATCAGAAAGGGCTCGGTGGGTAGAGTATAGTAGATAAGGAAAGAGAATCTTTGAGGCTAGAGGCAAGGCAGGAGCCAAGATTTTACTTTATATGTGATGATAAGTCCTGGGAATATTTTATTCAGGAATGTACAGGGGGAGGTACCTACGGGGACATCCCTGCCTTATGACTGACACTCCTCTCTTTTCAAGACAGTTCCAGTAATGGAAGAAAAAAACCCACGTCAAAAGAACGTTGGGTCTCGCATGTTGGATTTCTCCCTCCCTGCACATCCCCTCCCTTCTTGGATCCGTATTCCTCTCTCCTTTAAATAGGCCACTCGGAACAGCACTGTCTAATTTTTCATAGGTGATCAACTGCTGAATGGGGGCTTCGGGAGACAGAGGGGAGACGCTGATAAGCCCACTCTCGGATTCTATTAGGGAATATGGTAGTAATTAATGAACCCTGCCAGTAATTGGGAAGGTGTGAGTCCCTGTAATACCATAATGACAGTCATCCGTCTGCGAGCCCCCCGTCACTCCAAGGCATCCCTCATCGCTCTCTGATCTCAGACTCTGAGCCATGCAAATCTCTCTGACAGGATGCTACGTCTCTGTCTCTCTAATTGGGCGGTATAGAGTTGTTTATGGATGGTGCCGGCATTTAAGCCTCGGTTGGAGGTTGCTCAGTGATCGTTAGGAATTTGCCTTTCCCGCATTGTCAAAGATGCATCCCTTTGCTTCTGTGTCTGTGGTGGATGCCCAGGCGATGGTGACGCAATGCGTTTTTTGTGGACGATAGCTCGGTGTGTGATTGTTAGAAAAACAGTTTGGAAGTTTAAAAAAATAAATACAGAAATTTCTCATCTTGATGAAGCTAAAACTTCAGTTCATAGACAGGAGCGCAATGTTTTCCACAAACACATGTGGACTGAACCAGAACAATATTAATACCCGAAAGAGGAGGCCACATGCAAAAAATAAAAAGCAATTTATGAACACTGTTTCAATGGGCACATCTGCCACATTTATATATATATATACACATACATACATACATATATGTGTGTGTATAAATATATACTTATATATATGTTTACATTATATAAATATATATATATGTATTTCTTTTGCTGTGTCCAAGGGGTCATCTATTGTCTTCCTGAAACCAATATGATCAACTGTTGTACATACCACAGAATTTTTTGAATGGCAGGGGAATAGACCCTTCTAACTCTGGTAAGGCAGCTGAGTGTTTCTGCCATGATTTCAGAGAGGAATCTTTTAAATATTTAGAAAAACATGCGAAGTGCCGTTTTAATATATAATCAATGCACTTTAAAGGGACTCAAATATGAGCTAGCCGGGCAGGGATGGCTCAGCTGGTGTCTTTTCTGACTTGAAGTACTAGAGAAATTGGAAGCTCTCTGGCTCCATGTCCTCCCAGGAAGGTAGGAAAAGGAACCGAGACTCAGAAGCCTGTGGCCTCCATTCTTTATTCACTCACCTGCATGGCTTTGATTCAGTGACTTGGCCTCTCTGAACTCTGGGTTTCTCATCTTCTCCCCAGAGTTCCTGTGTGATACTTCCAGCTCAGTGGGGGGTCTGTTTAAACCTGGGGTGACTTTCTGGAACAGTCTAGCATGTTCTACAAACTTAAGAAACAGAAATTACTTCCAGGCGATGCATTCCCACCACAGGAAGCTCCCCCTTGCCTCTTCTGGAAAGTTCCATACGTGCCGGGGACAAAGCCACCCTCCCCAGGTTTGGTGTGTGGAGAGACAAAGTATGGAAAGTAGGGACAAGGGAGAGAAGGGTGTGGCCCTGCTGCTGGGAAGGAGCCGGATGCAGCCAGGGAGACGGATGGTGTGGGAGAGACATCAGGGAGGCCATTGTCAGAGTTCCAAGGACTGGCTATGTTAGCCTGTCTGTCCTTGAGGGAGTAGCAGGCGCCAAGCGAGAGGCCCAAACCCAATCCTTCTTCTGTGGACATCATATCGGGAAAAGTCTGTAGGAAATGAAGAAACTTCCAGAAGCCCTACAACCTTGGGTAGTCAATCACAAACTTTCCAGGGTGGTCTGTTCTGACAGCTAGAACTTCCTGACCAGGGTCTTAACTTATCCTCAATGGCCCACCAGCTGGATCATCTTTAAACTAAACCTTTTATTTTGTACACACACACACACACACACACACACACACACACACACACCACCTCCCACCCAGGCCCTATCTCCTTTTTCCAAAAAAAAATTGAATATTTATTTCTATATTGCATGTACACATGTACATGTGTGGGAGTGTGGGCTGTGTGCCTTGGTCCTCTTCAGGGATCTTCTCCTATCAAGGTTCGAACACCGGTCCTCAGGCTTGTTGGCAAGCACCTTTACCTGACGAGCCAACTCATGGGCCCTGGTTTCTCTTTTTAATCACTGCCCCTTACTCCTCTGGAGCAGGATGAATTGCCTGTAAGGAATGTGTCTGCCAGGAGGCCCCTGACCGACAAGGTTCAGTAACCTAAAGCTTGAACTGAAGTAACACACGGGGCAGAGGGCTCCTATCCTGGAATACTAATGTGCTGGTGGTGGGTGTGGCCAAGATAAAGAGGGTGGGTGGAAGAGAAACTGAACAAGTAAGGAACTTTCGGGAATGAAACCACCACTAACCCTGCTTTGTGGAATGATTGTCAAGTGTGTGCATAAACACATAAGATGCACTTGTTTCATTATTTATCTCCCGTACGCTTTCCTTTCTTTATTTATGTTTTAAACAATGGTTACCGTAAATATATATTTTAAAGGGGATGGGGAAACTGCTGTGGGCAGGGAGATGATCAAGAAGCCCCAGTGCACCCCAAATCCTGTTTCTTCCTTACAGTAAATAAAAAATCTTAACGGGAGCTGTGCTCCATTCCCAGGTGGGTGATAAGTGCTGGTTTATTGTGAACTGTCACAAAATCAGAATGCCATACAGTGAGACATGAACTGATAGGAAATGTTTCCCTGTCTCCCTACCCCATTACTCAGAATCGCAGGGGTTCCCCTCGCTAAGCCTCATTGAACTACCTTCTGAGCACTCCCACTCACTAGTGATGGAAACTGGCCAAGGTGACCTGTCTGGCAAAACCTGGTACTCATGGTCCCAGACCTCTGTGAGGCTGGTACCAGGTCTGACCACCAAGGCTGTAGCTGTGAGTCACCGGCCTCCAGAAGTGGGAGGATGTGTGGGAGTGTGGGCTGTGTGCCTTGGTCCTCTTCAGGGATGCCAGTGCATGAGGCAATGAAAGCCATTGGGCCCAGAGACCTCAAGGAACAACTGAGATAGGTTTGGACCTAGTGAAAGCCATGCCATGCCACACCCCTGAAGTGCAGTACAGGAAGCCGTCTGAGCCCTGAGAGAGGCTACTGGCTTTAGGGGCAGGCACAGACTCACACTGACCCCCATTCTGCCACCAGTGGAGGGGGATTGCACAAAAGCTCACCCTTTATGGTCTGTGTCCTCCTTCATCTTCTCTCCAAACTCTTTTCCTTCTGAGTCTAGGCTCAGCCATGTGAGTTGTGTTGTCCAATCAGAATTGAGCAGTTGTGTCCAAGTGATTGCTTAGAAAGTGCTTGCCCCTCTGTGGTTGCTGTTGGAAGATGCACAGGCCAGGAGGTTGAGGGGTGGGGAGCAGACCCCGATTCTACTTGTCTCAGTTTAGGGAAAGAAGACAGAAAGAAATGTCATTGTTTTTACTTTTTTTATTTAGATCATGTCTTGATGTATAGCCCTGGCTGGCCTGGACATCACTAGGTAGACCAGGTTAGCCTTAAACTTACAGAGATCTTCCTGCCTCTGCCCTCCAAGTCTTGGGGTTAAAGGCGTGTGCTATCATGACCAGTAGAAGTTCCTTTTTCCACACTTTCTCTACTTCCTCGTCCTTCTTCTAGGCCTTTCCAGGGGATGCAGTGTGTCGGTGCTGGGAGAAGAGCAGACAGAAGGAGGGTGTCATTTCGTAAGTGCACACGGTCATGAAGTGCACTGTGGGCAGCAGACGATCTGTGTAGCGTCAGAATTCAGGAACTGACCCCGCTGGGGAAGGAGTGGAGGCTCCACAAAGTGGGGTTATCTGGAAGTCCCGCCTCCTAAATAGGAGATGCATTCCGTTCTGGATCACTTTTGCCTCCTGAGCACCTGCCTAGTTATCAGGCCACCTCCATCCTCTACTGCCAGGCTGTTTCTCAGCCTTGTGGGGCTGGGGAACCAATGAATACCTCTTAAAGGAAGTCATGACATAGTACTGACTTTGTTTTAGTAAAAGTGGTGAGCGTGTAGGAAAGTCAGTGTTTCCCCCCTTCGGCTCACCACCTCTCCCCACATTCTTCTGCTCAACAGTCCGAGAACACACTCAAATTCTGCATCCATAAATAAACCAAATTCTCATCAAACTGTTGGGGGCATGTAGCCATAGTAAAGACTTAGCCATGTTGTATGACAGCTCTTTGCCCAGCATTTGTCCTCACTGGCAGTTATAAAGTGTATTTGTTGTTTTTCTGTTGCTGTGATAAAACGCCGTGGCAAAAAGGCACCAAGTGGCAGGCACAGTGGACGGAGTAGGAGGCCGAGAGACCACATCTTCAGCCACGTGCACAGTGGAGGGAGTGGGAGACCACATCTTCAGCCACGTGCACGGTGGTGGGAGTGGGAGACCACATCTTCAGCCACGTGCACGGTGGTGGGAGTG
>CABHPH010147201.1:0-15732 GCA_902168325.1 Peromyscus nudipes | reverse complement strand
GGGAGTGGGAGACCACATCTTCAGCCACGTGCACGGTGGTGGGAGTGAGAGACCACATCTTCAGCCACGTGCACAGTGGAGGGAGTTGGGGCCGAGAGACCACACCTTCAGCCATGTGAAGAAAGCAGAGAACGGGAAATGCAGCAAGGCCATAAACTCTCAAAAGCCCACCCCCAGTGACGTACTGCCCCCAGCAAGGCTCCGTATCCTAAAGGTTCCATGACTACCCCAAACAGTACCACCAACTGAAGACGACGTGTTCAAATGCACATGCCTCCACCGCCACATAAGATATCTGGAGATGGGACTGGACAGGTGGCTCAGCTGTTAACAGCTCTTGCTGCTCTTACAGAGAACCCAGGTTCCATTTCCAGCACCCACACCAGGAAGCTCACAGCCATCTATAACTCCAGTTCCTAGGTTCCAACACCCTCTTCTGGGCCTCCACGGGCACTGCACACATGCAGTGCATATACAAACACTCAGGCACATGGACACACACAAAAATAATAATAATAATAAGAGGACATCTGGAGGTGAGTGGAAGCTCACTGAAGGTTGACAAAGAACCTTTGTAAATACCACACTATTACACAAGGAACCTGAGTATCCATGGACTCAGGTATCCACTGGACACTTAGAGCCAGTTTCTCAGTTCCAAGGGACACTGTATTGACCAGAGTCTGTCCCATAAATATTGCCTAAGGGGAATTTAGCTACCAGTCCCCCATTTTGTTGAGGCCAGGCCCCCGGGTTTCTCTGAACTAACACCCTCCCTCGGGCTTCTGGTGCCCCCGTGCAAATCCTTCCACACTCCTGTGGCCTGTTTCCTAGGTAGGCTGACAAGAGGGAAGAGTGACCCTTGGTAGCTAATTCTGTCACTTGACGAAGCTCGAACATATCCGGCAGCTCTTCCCCCCTTTTTGTTAAGTTAATATTTTGAAATCTTTGACTTAAAAAGGGGGGAAGCAGCATATGGTGAACACACACACAATGGAAAGTTCAAAAGACAGAAGCTGCAAAAGCAGTAAAGAGGTTTGGTCTGCCCCTCACCCCACCACTGCGGGAGACCCTCCTACCAGAGTCTGATGACCAAGAGCAAGAAATCAATGTTGACAAGTATTATTCACCAAACTCCAGACTTTCTTTGAGCTTTACCACCTCTTACTCATTTTCTTTGCTCTTCTAGGATCGAATTTGGGATTCCAGGTTGGATTTAGTGGCCACAGCTACCTCGTCATTGTCACTGTCCCGCCCTGCGTTGTGTTTTGTTTTGATTTGATTTGATTGTGTGTGTGGATGTGTGGAGGCCAAAGGAGAATGCTGGGGGTCCTACCTTACCTCTTTCTTCTTTGTTCCCTTGAGATAGGCGCTCTCACAGAACCTGGGCTCAGCGGGCAGCCAGCAAGTCCCCTGCACTCCACCTGTCTCCACCCTCACACACTGGCGTTACAGGCATGTGAGCCACATCCAGCTTGTGTGTGGGTGCTGGAGGTCCCACCCGGCCTCCTGTGTGCACAGCAGATACTCTTGTGCACGGAGTCACATCTTCAGCCCTTTCCCTGTCTTTTATGGCGCTGAGCCTCTGACGAGTACAGGTCAGCTCTTTTGTGAGCTGTCTCCCACTCCTCGCTTGTCTAATGTCTTCTGATACCTAAGTTGATGTTAGGTGTTGTGCAAAAAGAATACCTGCTGTGCTGCTATTCCTAGAGACAGGACACTAGCAGACTGTGGTGGTTTGAAAGAAAATGCCCCCCAAAGGGAACGGCACTATTAGGAGGCATGGCCTTTTTGGAGTAGGTGCAGTCTTGTCGGAGGAAGTGTGTCACTGTGGAGGCGGACTTTGAGGTTTCCTATGCTCAAAATACCACCTAGTGTCTCAGACCACTTCCTGTTGCTTTCTGATCAAGACGTAGCCAGCACCATGTCTGCCTGCACACCGCCACACTCCCAGCCGCCATGCTCCCTGACATGACGAAAATGGGCTAAACCTCTGAAACTTTAAGCCACCACCTCAATTAAATGTTTTCCTTTATAAGAGTTGCCATGGTCATGGGTGTCTCATCACAGCATTAGGAACCCTAACTAAGGCACAGACCAAAGCAATGGTTCCACTCAAGCCTATCTTGCTGACCCAGGGAGTTATTAGGGTTATTTAAAGTCAGCTACATGACTTGAAAGATGGGCAACAGCTCTCCGAAGCATCATTCCTTGAGTCCCGCCCAAAGCCAACCTTCCATGTCCTTTAAACAGTACCATACCCCCACCCACCCACTCAAGCCCCTACCCAGCTAAGGGAGAGACAGAGAGAGTGGTAGCTGGAATCTCAGATGAAGGTCTAATGATCTTATTTCTATGAGGGAACCTTAATGGTCTCAATCTTGTGAGGGTCTCCTGTGGGTCATCACAACCACTCTGATTCAAGATGGCAACAGCCATGTCATGCCCAGAGGACAGAGTTCCCACTACAACGCCATAGCAACGTGTGCCCTTCTCAGGAGTTTCATGACAGTGACATGTCTTATTGCTGGTGAAGTTCACTTTGATCACATAGTTTAAGTGGTGTCTGGTGACGTCTGTTAAAATGTGAGGCACACAATTCCTACAGCCTTTGACTCTGTCGTGTTAGCCAAAATACCATGAAACAGGAGGAAGCCACTTAGCACCCATCTAGCTGTGTGATTTTGTACGTATGACTTTTATCTGGACAATATTTTCCTCACCTGGGGAAGGAGATTAAGAACTACTAACTACCTTTCCAGGCTGCTGTAAAGGTTAGTGACAGCTAGGTAAGTCAACAGGCAGAATCAAAAGTGGGACTCTGTCTAGGATGATGGCTCAGTGATAAATCACAAGCCTGAGGACCTGAGTGCAGATCCCCAGAACCCAGGCCATGCCAGTAGTACATGTCAGTATCCTGATGCTTCTGTGGCATGATAGAAGGTGGAGATGGGAGGATCCCTGGAAGCTGTGGGCAGGCTCGTCTAGTATGGGAAACACCAAACAAGAAAGTAACATTGCCTCAAACAAATTGTCCTCTGACCTCCACACTCTAGCATGTGCCCCCCACATACACACACCATGTACATATGCACACATACCATACACACATGTACACACACATATACAAAGATTTTTTAAGTGTATAACTCTAAGGATATCTTCAGCAATTTACATACACCATGGCACACATGTACACACAACATACATACATGTACATACACCATGCACACTGATCAGTTGCTTATGGAAATGAAGCCTGGGAACTTGGAGATGTGATTGTCCCAGTCAAGTAACTCTGAAGTCGGAATCACCAATGACTCACCGATCACAACAGGCCACTGTGGTTCCCCAAGGAAACCCTAGACTATCATTTTGCTATCAGTCATCTTTCTTAGCTCTAGAAAGGTAGGATCACAGGACAGGTAAGCATGTGTTCCCTGGAGTTGGGAAGCACCACCATTTCCAACACACACACACACACACACACACACACACACACACACTCATATACACATACACATGTGCCCAGATCTTAGCTGGATCCTTCAGGCAAGGGGCTGAGATGATCTCCCCCTTTCTTTCCCAAGGATCTTATTCATTAAGTTGATGTGAGAATGCTAGATAGATGGATGGATGGATGGATGGATGGATGGATGGATGGATGGATGGATGGACGGATGGACGGACGGACGGACGGACGGACGGACGGACGGACGGACAGACAGACAGACAGACAGACAGACAGACAGACAGACAGACAGATAGATAGATAGATAGATAGATAGATAGATAGATAGATAGATAGATAGATAGATAGGGGGCTGGAGAGATGACTCAGCAGTTAAGAGCACTTGCTGCTCTTGCAGAGGACGCAGGTTCAGTCTCGAGCACCCACATGGCAGCTCACACCATATGAAACTCTAGTTCCAGGGCATTCAAAGTCCTCTTCTGGCCTCCGTGGGTACTACATGTGGTGCATATAGCATGCAGGCAAAATACCCATATGCATAAAATAAAATAAATAAAAGCTCTTGGCACAGTGAGGCGCAGAAAGTGAGCAAATAAGGTTTATGATTAGCTGCAATCGCCACTGGCTCATCCCACAGTATTTATGAGACCCTCGCTGTGCACCTCGCAGTGCCGCGGACCCTCACTGTGAGCCGGGCACTGCCGCGGACCCTCAGTTGCCACTGAACAAGGAACAGAATTCTGCTTTCCTTGGTAAGTTTCCATCACAGTTAGGAAGCTGCACAGTAGGGAAGTAAAGACAGACTGCCACACACCCTGTTTTGTCAGGGTTTCTATGGCTGTGATGAAACACCATGACAAAAGCACCTTAGGGAGGGAAGGGTTTGTTTGGCTTACGCTTCCACATCACTGTTTATCACTGAAGGAAGTCAGAACAGGAACTCACACTGGGGAGAAACCTGGATGCAGGAGCTGATGCAGAGGCCGTGGAGGAGTGCTGCTTACTGGCTTGCTCCCCTACAGCTGGCTCAGCCTGTTTTCTTATAGAACCCAGGACCACCAGGTCAGGCATGGCAAGACCCACAATGGGCTGGGATGTCCCCCCTCAATCACTAATTAAGAAAATGCCCTACACACTTGCCTCCAGCCAGACCTTATGGAGGAATTTCCTAAATTGCGTTTCCCTTCTCTCAGATGACCCTAGCTTGTGCCAAGCTGACATAAACCAGCCAGCCCACACCCCTAAGTGTTATCTGAACAAGCCTATGTCTTTTGTTTTGTTTTGTACTGAGATGGGATTTCACAGTGTAGCCCAGGCTGGCCTCAGAACTGTAAATTCCCTGCTTCCAGCTCTGGGTACCAGATTAGAAGCATGTGCTAGCACACCCAGGTTAAGCTTTGCTGTTTCTCCTGATTCTTCTTTCCATGTGAATGAAGCCCCGCCTGCTCCGGCTTTCTGAGTTAAAATGCTCTAATTGATTCTCCATCAGTTTTTAATGATTGCTTCCTAATTCTTCAATTAAACTGACTTCTTCCTTGTGGGATCTGTTTCCCACTCCCTGTGCTGAGTGTCTAAATGCTGTCATTTGTGTGCCCACAAAACTCTGCCTTAGAATGGTGGTTCTCAACCTTCCTAACGCTGTGACCCTTTAATACAGTTCCTCATGTTGTGGTGACCCCCGACCATCAAATTATTTTTGTTGCTACTTCGTAACTGTAATTTTGCTGCTGTTATGAATTGCAATGCAAATATCTGATATGCAGGATAGCTGATATGTTATCCCCTCCCCACGACCTGCAGGTTGAGAAATGCTGCCTAAGAAGCTTCCAGAACAATGTTTGCTTCCCTTCAGAAACACTGATCTACTTTTTATTATGTGGTCTGTGTTCTCTTTGTCAGTTGATGAGGACAGAAATCACATTTGAAAAGGAGTTGCTGAGATTTTTTTTTTTTGTGGTACCCAGGATGTTCTAGGAGGAATGATGGTTAGTTTTTAAATGTCAACATTCCACAACCTAGAGTCACCTGGGAAGAGCCTAAATGGATATTGCCTAAATCATGCTAGTCTATGGGCATTTCTGTGTGGTGATTGTTTTGATTGTTAAATGACGTCAAAAGATCCAGCCCACTGTGGGTGGCACCATTCCCTAGACAGGGAGTATTAGACTACACAAGACAAGAGACAGCTCAGTGGAAGCAAGCAGACAACCTGGGTGTACTCATTTCTCTGCGCTCTTCACTGTGGGTCTGGGTCTGATGTGACTAGCTGATTGAGCTGCTACCTTGACTTCCCCCAGTTGATTGAAACGTTCCATCAATGGATGAACATGTCTAAATTCAGCTTTTGCTTAACTGTGATCTTGGAAGGCAATGGCTCTGGCTTTCTCCTTTCATATTGGCTACAGTAAGTGGAACTTAGCAATACTGGACATTTTTGCTTCAGGTATTTTTACCTGTGCTTTTGGTGTCACTATGTGTGTGTCCCTATGTCCTCTGTTGAGACTATGGCCCTCCCTCCTTGGAGAGGTCTTTTTTTTCTGCTTTTTTTTTTTCTGCTACATTGCAAAAGTGATGTATAGGTAAGGCATAAGTTGTTGCCTTGGCAACAGAGAGTTCCAGAAATCACAGGAGTTGCTTTTTCTTGCCAGTATATAGTTCCTGACTTTTCACGAACTTAGACAAAGCCCACAGTGATATGTATAAGGGTTCTTATCTCACTGTTCTTGGTTTCACAGGAAATTTTTACTACCTTTACTCTTTTTAAAAGGCTTTGAAGACCACATTTTTTATGTGTGTGTATTCATGCCAGCTGCCAGCAAAAGGAGAAGCAAAAAGTGCCAAGCTGTGACTCTGGGAATTTGTCCCCTCCCATCAACCTCCTCTTTTCTCCTGTCACGCCTCGCTATGACCTTCACACTCCCAGCCAGAAGTACACACACTTCGGATGACAGATCGGAAAGTCTTTCTGGGGGAAAAAAAAAAAGTCAAACAAAACTCCAAACCCATCCTATACTGTTGAGGTAATTGGTGAAGAATATTCCAGAAGATGAGCAACCTGTGCTTTGACAGGGTGCACGCAGTCACAGGGGCCTCAGCGACGGCGCTCTTCTTTAGGATGGAGTGTGATTTCCTCATTCTCTATTCGTAATTGTCTAGATCCAAAATCTGACCAATTAAAATACTTAGTTAAGGGTTGATGAGAGGCTCAGTAAGTACAGGCACTTGCTGCCAAGCCTGACAGCCTAAGTTCCATCCCTGTAATCCATGAAGTGGAAGGAGAGAACTGACTCCCAAAAGTTGTCCTCACTTCCTGATTGCTTTCCTGTTGCTGTCATGAAACACCATAGCCAAAGAAAACTCAGGGAGGAAAGGGTTAATCTGGCTTATGCTTCCGGGTCATAGTCCATTACTGAGAGAAGACAGGGCAAGAACTCAAGCAGGACCAGAGGCAAGAAGTACGGAGGAGCGCTGCTTACTAGCTTGGTTTCTTACACAACCCAGGACCACCTGCCCCGGGTGCCACCTCGCACAGTGGGCTGGGCCCTCCTACGTTGATTGGCAATTAACAAAATGCCCATGACATGCCCACAAGGCCATCTAAATAGCTGACAAGACATGAGCATCCTCATCTCGGGTGAAGAAACAATGGGTGAGAAATGAAAGGGGGAAGAGCAGCTTCAGATGCAGTTTGTGTAGTGGGACTCTTGGGGCTGGACCTGTGTCAAGGGTGCAGAGGGCATGCTTTATGTGACCCAGGGATCAGACTTAGAGATGAAAGGGGGACCCGTGTCATGTCATCATCCCTTATAAGTTACGAGGACTGGAGTGAACTCAGTCTCCCTGAACCTCAATGGTTCAGCCACAGAACACAGAGATCAACACTAGGGAGTGCAGCGTAAACCAGTTGTGTGTGTGTGTGTGTGTGTGTGTGTGTGTGTGTGTGTGTGTGTGTGTGTGAAGGTACCTATCTTACTTCTTCCACATTCCTCAGGTAAGTCTTCCAAGAAGATTCTACTCAGAAATGAGCTCCGCTTGCTGGTTTCTTCAAGGCATATTTTATGTTTGTTTTGTTTTGTTTTTGCAAGATAGGGTCCCTCTACATAGCCTTGGCTGTCCTTTAACTTACTATGTAGACCAGGCTGGCCTTGAACTCACAGAGACTCTTCTGACTCTGCTTCCTGAGTGCTGGGATCAAAGGTGTGCACTACCACATGGCTATTATGTTGTCTTTTGATGTGACTGACTTAGCAGCCCTGTAGACTCTAAACATCTTGAAGGGAGAATCCTATCTTACACTGAGCCAAATTATCACATAGATTGAGTGTAGGGATGGAAATGTCAGCCCTTCAAGGATGTAGTGTGTGAATGGGGGCTGTGGGATCATACATCAGCCACAAGACCCATGATATCCCTCCACAGGAGCCCTTCTTTGGACTCTAGATGGCTTTATTCATGAGTACGGCACAGAACGATGCTCAGTGCATGGGCAGTGAATGAGCGATGCATTCAATGAATGGGCGAATGAATGAATGGATGGATGGATGGATGGATTTGCCTTTGGTTAAGTGCAGCAATAATGAGAAAGAGATTTTGCTTTGTCGTCTGGATTTGGAATGCCTCTGCCAACAACGAAAACTCCCTTCCAGGGAGGGCAGACGGCGGCCTGCACAGTGAACAATTTAATCTTTAGAAAATGGAACAGCTTTGCCAGCAAACTCCATTTTTCTCCACGAACACATTGTCAATAACATGCAATCTCAAATATGCGGCAAAATTGATGACTAGGCCCTGATTTATGGAAACAACAACAAATTAAATGACTACCTTTCTCTTGACTCACTTGGGGTCCTTCAGACTAGCCCTTGGTGCAAAAGTAACTGAAGAGATCTAGTTAAAATGCCTTGTTGTGTGATAGCTTCATGGCGTGGAGGGATGAAGAGATGTCCAGAGCCTCCTAACTTAAAACTGGGTTGAGAGTGATCACTCGTGGAACAATGACTAACTGAGGAAGCCACTGGTTCTCTATCCTCACACGAAAGCAGATAGCGAGGGGTGGAGAGATGGCTCAGTGGTCAGAGGCACTTGCTGCTCTTTCAGAGGACCAGAGTTAGATTCCTGCACCTACATGGAGCAGATCACAATCGCCTGGAACTCCAGCTCTAGGGGACCTGCCCCTCTCTTCTGACCTCCATGGGCACTTGGACTCATGTGTACACACATAGACAGATACACATCATTAAAAATAAAACAAATATTTTTAAAAGAATTGCTTGGCTTAAAGCTGCCCAGACCTCCAAAGTTCTTTAGTGCTTTAGACTTCAGACTTCCTTGCTCTCTGATGACTCCCATGAGACCTTTCTCAAAACTAATGTTTTGAAAGACAGGAAATGAAATACTTATATTTTTAATCATTGCCGTGCAGTTATCAAATATTAAAGAGTGCGATTTGCCAGTGTCGTGACATATGAAGTCATTCTATGCATTAAGTGGCATGGCCATCACCACAGCTAATCACTGGTGTAGTTACAACATAATGGGCATGCTTAATATCACAGAGTCCTTGCAGCCGAGAGAAGGTGACATGAGGTGTCTGTGACATTTTGGCTAAAAATGTTGGTGATAAAAATGACAACATGTTACTGTCATGCTTTGATGGCATTGAAGGAAGTGCCAGCTTCACCGGTTCTCAGCCTCTGGGCTGTGACCAAGGGAGGTGAATGTGGACCTCCTGAATTCTATGCACGATTCTAGGTCAAGACTCCCTACTAAGGTTTCCTCACAGTGTGAGCATAACAGTGTGCAAACCTAAGCATGGTGATGCCCACCTGCATCCCTGACCAGTACTCGAATTGAGCCTGATTTACTGCTATTTATTTATGATGGGTGCATGTATGTGTGTCAGCATGCACATGCCACAGCTTGCATGCGGAGGTCAGAGGACAGCTTGCTGCAACTGGTTCTCTTTCCACCATGTGGCTCCTGGGGATCAAACTCAGGCATCTCTCTGGGCAGCGAGCACCCCACTCCCTTAGCCATCTTGCTGACCCTCTACTGTGTCTTCTCTTCTCGTTATTATTTATGGAAACAACTCCTGAGCATAAGGCATTGATGCATAAACGTGTATTCCATAGACTTCACTCAGAACTTAAGCAGCTGCCGTGCCCACAGTGCAGGCAGTTAAGCATGGAGGGAGAAGGGTCTGTCTGCTGGAAATATGTTTAACTAGAAGACACAGAGGGACCGAAGCCATTTTATCTCTAACTGAAATTCTGATACGCAGCACAATGCTGGAACGGGGGTGGGATAGTTGAGACTCATAGGTATTCAGTTCTCTTAAGATTTATTATTTAATTGAGTGTGTGTGTGTGCGCGCGCGCGTGCACGAGTGCACGAGCATGTTGAGGAATGTGAGAGCAGGTGTGTCCACAGAGACCAAAGGCATCCAGTTGTGAGCAGCCTGTTGTGAGTTCCAGGAAAGGAACTTGGGTCCTCTGCAAGAGCAGCACTCTTGACCACTGAGCCATCTCTCCAGCCTCTCCCCCAAATCCTGCCTGAAGGAAAAACTATCAGCAGTCGTCATTCCTGGAGCATTTGTCTCTAGGGCCAGGATTGCAGGGCTGTCTATGCCAAGAGACCAGACATCTCAGGCAAAGGGACCCACTATCAGCGAGAGAGCCGTCATTCCCACGGGCGTTCCACAGGTGCTCAAAGAGCTGTTTCCAATGAGCAGGGGATGAGAAATTCCCTCTGCAGGAAAGCCAGATAGCAAAGCTTGTACGCTGCAGACAGACCTCAAAGCCTTGATTGAAACCACACAACTCGGCTGTGAGAGCACGCAAGGAGCCCCAGACAACAGGCAAACAAAACACCTGGCTCTGTGCCCATCAGGCCCTACCAATAGATAGCTCCCCAAAACTAGGGCCGCAAGGAATCTTCGTGTGTCATGAATTAGCGTATTTTTATTTCTCAACCTTTTTAAAAAATGTGGAAAGCACTCTCAGCCCATAGGCCATTTAACAATAAGCAGCAGCAGGTGGGATTTGATGCAGGGGCAGAGCGTGTCAATGGGTAGAGTGCACTGTGGCTCTAGATACTGGCTGGGTCTAGCAAAACTGGCTGAGCCTCCATCCATGTTGATCTTAAATCTGTTTCCTTCTTGCTCAAATGCTTTCTCACCTTTGTGGTCTGGCACCTGCAGATGCTCTGCCAGACACAAGTCCTCCAGTCCCCATCCCCCAGAGGGCTGGCACTCCCTTACTGTTCAGGTCTCCACCCAATTATCACCGCCTCAAGGAGACCTTTCTGGCCCCCAGCTCATTGCTTCTCATACCTGCAGCCCCTGAGGTTCCCAGCACCTGCCTTGTTCCTCCACTTCCATGACATGGTCATGATGGCTTGCTGCCACATTGACTTCTAGACCTCAGAAGAACCATCTGACTTCTTCCCCACCACACCCTGTGTCAAAGCAGACACAGCCAGAAAGTAAATGCTTCCCAGTATCTGTCTCATGTTCAGTGGTAAAAGAAGAGGCAAAACATGCACAACTGGAGACCAGAGAGACAGCTCAGTGGTTAAGAGGACATACTGCTCTCACAGAAGCCAGAGTTCAGTTCCCATCAGCTCATGGCCACCTGTAACTCATTTCGGGTGCTCTGATGCCCTCTCCTGGCATCTGAAGGTATTGCACCTACATGATGCACACACATACATGCAGCAAACATTTCTACACATGAAATAGAAATAAATGAATCTTTTGTTTGTTCATTTGTTTGTTTGTTTGAGACAGGATTTCTCTGTGTAGCTTTGGCACCTTTCCTGGAACTCACTTGGTAGCCCAGGCTGGCCTCGAACTCACAGAGATCCGCCTGGCTTTGACTCCGGAGTGCTGGGATTAAAGGCGTGCGCCACCACTGCCCAGCTAAATGAATCTTTTTTAAAGCACACAAAACTTTATTGCCTCACCTACTCTCTTTAAGCATCAGATATTAAACACTAATATCACTATTGTGTAAGTTTACAATAATTTTAGTAGTGAAAGTTTTTCAAGTAAATCTGATAGGGAGCCCAATCTAGAAACTAGATGAAAATTAACCTTATATGCTTGAAGTGAGGGTGGAGCTCCCCAGGCTTTCTCAGACTTGCTGTCTCTGGAACACTCCAAGTCCCTCTACCTCTGAGAAGCCGTTTGAGTCCCTGATCTTGGTCTAGAACTAACATCTGAGATGCCTCCATTTGTTTCTCCAAGCTCCTGGAAGCTGGTTCTGACCTCCCTGTGGAAGTTGATGAATTTCAGAGTCAGCTGTTTCTAAGAACTGTCCAGAGACTTTCTTCTACAAACACATTTGTACTTTCTGCAAAACAAGAGAGCCACATGCCATACTGGTCACCAAGTTGATTTATGGAGATGTGTGGACTTCAATTTTACTTCATTTATTTATTTTTATGTCCTTAATAATAACACATGACCTTTCCACCTCAAACCAGGAAGGACAGTCTAGTGAGAACACATTTGAGCACATTTTCAGAATGTGGACAAGCAGGCTGCCCAGAGGCCCATGTGGTCATTTCCAACATTGGATCCTCATTTTCCCTCCCCACCCGTATCAACTCAGGCTATCACTAAATGCTACAGACTTTGGGGAGGGGTGCCTTATCCAGCAGACATCGATTTTTCTTACAGCACTGGGAGGCTGGAAATCTAAGATCACGGTGTGTACGCTGCTGGCTTCCTCTTTGGTTTGCACATGGCTGTCTTCTGGAAGCCTCTTTCCAGGGTCATCCCCGTGTGTGCACACACTTGGAGTGTTCCCAGAGTCATCCCTGTGTGTGCACACACTTGGAGCGTCTACATTTCCTCTCCTCGTTGACCGTTTCTTTGAAGGCTGCCTCCAAAGAGACACAGCCTGGGGTGCTTGGGACCCAGTTCAGCGGTTGGCATCGCTTTGTAGAGAAAGCCCGAGTCGTTTCTCTCCAGTCCTTGGCTCCTTCCCAGGACCACTGCCCAGCTCCTGTTACCACCTCAGGAAGGGCAGCCTGAGACTAGGCACCCCCATGCCAGTCTCCCTTTATCTTCTTTCCTATTGCTTCACACACAGCTCTGCTTGAAAGTGCTGAAAGGTTGCTAGTAAATTCTGTGTGGGGTTCAGAATACTTATCACTGCTGTTCTGGAGCTGATCTCCGGGCAGATCGGAAACCAGGCTGTGAGCCCGAAGGCACCCTCTAGGGGGCAGTGTAGGCCTGAGGTCCTGGTGGGCGTGGAGGGGGGGATCGCAGAAGATTTAGGGATCTAGACTCCTCCACCATCTCTGAGAGCCATGGTGACCTCAGTACTTCACACTCCCAGGAGCCAGTGGAAACTTCTGGAAAATGGCACCACTGACCGCTCTCATCTCAACTCTGCTGTGGGAAGCTTGTACACTTCCCAGGGTGCCTGGCGTGGGGTCATTTCTGGGCAGCCTGGGAAACACAGAAGCATGGGCTTGAAGACCCTGTGGACTGGGGCTTACACGTAAGGTTGGCTGTCTTTGTAAACAGTGGTGTGTGCTTTTCATTTGGCTTGGGAGTGTTTGTTTGTGTATGTGTGGTATAAAAAAATTAAATTGATATAGAAATGCAGATTTAGGGATGGGCAGAGAAGAAATCAAGGAAACGTATAATATAATTTTACAAATTATGTGTTTTGTGTCTCTTAAAAAAAAAACAAAAAAAAAAAAACGAGTAGCCAGACCTAGCACTAGGGAGGCTAAGTCAGGGTTACAATGAGCCTGAGATTGATCTGCTGTGTGGGTTACATAGCCAGGTCCTGGCCAGCCTGAGCTACATAGTTCGAGCGTGTCAAGGAGAAGGGCATGAGGAGGATGAGGGGAAGGAGGAGGGGGAGGGGATGGGGAGAATTAACTGATTAAATGAAAGAGATTAACCCCTTAAGCTCTCAAACACTGTAGCAATGGTACAGTCTCCTAGAGATCAAAAAGCCCCAGTCCTGGGCCATGCCTGAGGCCCACAGAGCCTCCAGCAGTGGACTGGCTCCAGGGGTGGTGACTCTGTGGAGTGGGACCAGGATGGAGATGTGAGGCCCTGAGGGCCACAGGCAGATGCTGTTACCTTTGGCTTTGATGCTGAAGCCTTTGGCTTCCCTGCTGTTTTACCATCTCTTTGCTTTCCTTGTCTTGATTGTCAAAATTAACTACTTCCTGGGCTGGAGGAGTCCCCCAGGGGAGACTTCCAGGGGACTCAAAATTCAGTTCTCAGCCTTGAGACAGAAAGGTTGGCTGCTCACAACCTCTGTAACTCCACTGCCAGGAGACCTGACGCCTTCTTCTGCCTCCAAGGGCATTGTCCACACATGGTGCATATATACACATGCAGACAAAACATCCAAAAAAAAAAAAAAAAAAAAAAAACCAACCTTCTTGACTGGTTAAACTTGTAGACTCCCTGAAATTGAGAATTGAGACAATAACTAATGGGTGTTGTAGCATGAATCTTAAAGAGTCTTATTAATAAAAATCAAACCCAGAGCCAGGTATGGGGTGAATACTGGAAGATCAGAGAAGCAGAACGAGCCACAGCTTCCTCACCTCGCCAATTCCTCAGGTGATCCTGTTTCCTCAGACTGGATGCCTCTTAGCTGAACTATGCTGCTCAAAAGCCTAAAAGATTAACCAGCCTAGTTCCTGGTCCTCACACCTTATAAACCTTTTTGCTTTGTGCCATCACTCTCTGGGATTAAAGGCGTGAGTCACCATTCCTGGCTGTTTCCAGTGTGGCCTTGAACTCACAGAGATCCAGATGGATCTCTGCCTCCCAAGTGATAGGATTAAAGGCATGTGTGCCACCATTTTCTAGCCTCTGTATCTAGCGGCTGTTCTGTTCTCTGACCCCAGATAAGTTTATTCGGGTGCACAATTTGGGGAACACATTATCACCACAGGGTGTTTTGAATTACAATTATGAATGCCACCCAATGTCCAAGATGTCTGTGTGTAGACGAATTTCTAGTCTGTGCCTTTATTTCACCATCTGTATAATGGCAGGAAGGTCAGAGATCAGGGGTGAGGGTGGTCCTGAGACCATCCACTTCGGTTTCTGTAATTCTATACAGGCAGAGGAATGGACCAAGTGTGAAGACATTGATCTACTGTTTACAAGATGTATTATTTACAAATGAGGGCTGAGAGAGGAACTCAGGAGAGTCAGTCTGGACTCTGAAATATTGAATGGTCCTCTGAGGGTGGACTATGGGTTGTCAGGCTTCAAAGACAAATAAGTGAATTTCTTTCATTTATTTATGAAAGGCGGTTCTTGTGAGCCATGGCGCATGCACATGGAGGTCAAAGATCAACTTTGCAGAGGTTGTTTCTCTCCTGCTACCATGTGAGTAGGGGGATTGAACTCAGGTCAGTAGACTTGCTGACAGGAGCCTTTACTCTTTGAACCACCTCATGGGCCCATAAATAACTAACTATTCACTTAAAAAAAAAAAAAAAAACAGGGTTTCCTCATGTAGCCCTGGCTGGCCTGGACCTTACTCTATAGCCCAGGCTGGCCTGGGACTCAGAGGTCCGCCTGCCTCTGCCTCCCGAGTGCTGGGATTAAAGGCGTGCGCCATGCTGGGCCTTGTCTTTTGTTTTGTTGTTGTTTTGGTTGGGTTTTAGCAGCTTAAGGGACCTGGCTCTTGGGAGCCATCTTCAGGAACTGGTGTTAACTGACCTGAGACTCAAGACAAGTCTTGATTTCATCTCGGGGTCACTGGGGGAAAGTGCACCGATGACCTCTGGGTCCTCCCATGTGAAAAGGAAACAGTAACTCATGTGATGTCTGGCTGTAACTGAGAACGATCTGGTTTGGAATCATGGCTGTTATCGCTGAGACAGAGCATGTGCATCCAAGACAGGGCAACACAAGTTCGTTCACACCCTCGCTTGGCCACTTCCTGGCATGTGACATCCCCTAAATCTCTGTATCGCAGTCTCTTGACCTCCGAACGGGGGTCATGAGAGCTTCCTTTGGAGATCAGGATAATAATTAAAGGAAGATCTCCGGTGTTGGAGCACTTGCTACTTTTCCAGATCCCCAGCACTCACAGCTGGCGGGTCACACCACGTGAGACTCCAGCTCCAGGAATCTGATGTCCTCCTCTGCCCCCCTTAGGCACCTGAATGCACATGGTACACACACACACACACACACACACACACACATTTTTAAAATACTAAGTTTTCATTTTTAAAAATTTAAATAAAGCATTGCTGGGGTG